>APFE030997206.1:13655-79135 GCA_000404065.3 Pinus taeda
TCGCTTCCTAGATTTTTGGAAAATGACGCTTCCGCGCTCCGCGCTTCCGCTTCGCTCCCGCTTCGTGCAACATTGTTCTTGACACCTCCTAAAGGCGTTGCCATCCCTGGCTAGAACCAATGTTAGTGTCTATCAGTCCTGTTAGTCACCAGTGATCAAATGTACGCTTTCAAAAATTTTGTTAGGGTCTTAGGTCAAATTTTTATATTTTCAATAGGATTTCAAATACAAATTGGTCACTGGTTAGTCTATCTAGGTAGGTTACTACTCCCTCCATTCCATGGTCAAAATGCCATCTTGGTCATGCCATCATTCATTATGATGAGTCATCAATAAAGTGTCTTGATCATCACCTCAGTCATCATTTCATGGTCACACATACTACAATGTACAAAGGTCCAAATCATCAATTTCATTCTCCATTAGATGTCATCATTATGGTCAAATCATCAAAATGGTCAAAAACAGTCATGACATCATCTAGGTCATCATTGTGGGAGTGGTAAGTAGGGAAAGTACTCTATAATGACCTCTAAAGCATATTTTGATCTTCATTAAGATGTAATATTGCATGATGAAGATGAAGGCTGCAATACAAAAGCAAGTTCATATCATTATGTAACAAACAGGGTGGGCCCACATTACCACCCAAGAGAAAATCGACCTCCTTGCCTATAAAAGATGAAAGGAGCAAACCATTCATTCATTTCATCTTCTCAAGACTTCAGTCCATCACTAAAAGTCATCCTCACCTTCTGAAAGACAAACTTTTTGCCCAAGAGTGCCAAATCACTGTTGCATTGCGCTTTTCACTGTTGCGCTACATTTTTCCACTGTTGTGTTGTGCTTTTCTCCAAAAGCGTTGCACTTTTCTTTCAAGTGTTGTGTTTTTCCTCCAAGGTGCCAAATCTTTGTTTTCAAGGGATTTCTTCAGCAACTAGAGGTGTTAGCTCCTGAAATACAAGTAAGTAAGGCTCTCATGCCCCTCCACCTTCCATTTGCTTCAGTTTGCCTTTGAAAGCTCAGAATTCACCCTCTCCTAGCGTTTACTACATTTTTGGTTGTCTGAGTGTTTTTGATCCATTTGCTCTAAGAAAACCCTAAGTTAACGCTCAAACCACCTTCCCTCACCTTCATTGACCTTCTTTGACACCTCCTTCACTCATTTCCCTCATCTCCTTTAATTCATCGCAAACCCTAGCCTAAACTACACTTTCCTAGGTTAGGGCTATGTTTTCCACTTTTGCACCCTTTCTCCCCACCCATCCCCTAAAATTTCACTTCCCTACACTCCCTAACATCTATCCCTACCCCCCTAAATTTTCCCAGGAATTTAGAAGCTCCCCAACCGCTTCATCCCCCTCCATTCCTAAAAAATTGCCCCAAAATCCCCTGTTTTCCTAGCACAAAACCCTAATTCCTATTCTTAGTGAGCTAGGGTTTGCAATGGATCCAGAAACCTCACACATTGATCAAAAGAAGCATAAGGGAGGCCAGATCATCAGATATGAACCCACTACAGTGCAGGACATCATGGCTTCACCCTTCCTTAAGAAATCATTCCAAGATGAAGGTTGCCTTGTTTTCTGCCAAAAGATTGAAGAACTAGGTTTTAGTGATAAATTAACAAGCACCTTTGCCACCAGTCTAGGGAGGGATAAGGCAACTATTACAGGCGTCACTTTTACCATTTCAACAGAGGCCATTGCCATAGCCACTAGGCTCCCAAATCATGGAGAGATTTCGTTCAAAAGGACAGACCTAAATATTGGAAATTATAAAATGTTTTTGAAACCTCCTTACAAAGCTACTCCAAAGCATATTTTCCTTCTAGACATTTGCTTGATAAGTATGCCCCTCTCATGAAGATGATCATTAAATATTTCCCATGTGAGGGTAGGTTTTCAAGGATATATTAGTACCGATGCATTTCACAGGTGTTAAACTTCTTAACCTACCTCACTACCTCTACAGAAGCTTGGTCAAAGTGGCAGAAAAAGTACATAGCAAAGGGCAAGATCATCAAGCAAGTTTGTTCCATCATGGCTTGGTGAAAATCATTGTTTGCCATCAACTTACACAAGTCAACTTGTCTTCGAAGATATAGCCTCTCTTTTGCCTACTCCAACTCAATCTAGCAGTCAATCTACACCTTTGGCATCGCCAAGACCACAAGGAGTGGGTTCTACAAGCAGACCTATAACAAGAATATCTAGGGTTGAGGTGGCTAAAACATACACCAGAGGAAAGAGGCTTGTGTTTACTCCAAGCAATGTTGAAAGGGCCAAGCCTACTTTAGTTGAGAAAGAGACATCAACATATCACCATGAGGCACCTTTACAAGAGGAAGAGCAGGTAGATTTTGACACATACATGGTAGATCTAACAATGCATGAGGAGGACAAGTCACATGAGCAAATCATCAAGGAGAAAGAGGCAGAAATCAGAGGGCTAAAGGATGACTTGGCAAAGGCCAACTATATGATTGCATTCCTACAGTAGGAAAACAGGGAGCTAAAGGTAAAAAATATCTTGCTCAACAAACCTAAAACTGATATGGTGGCAAAGCATGACAAAGGAAAGGCAGTGGTAGATGTGGAAAATGTTGAAGGCAGAGAGGTTCAGATTAAGCCTAGAGGGCCAAAGACCAAAGGTTTACAAAGACAAGAAGGGCAAGGGAGTGAGTCATCTACTCCATTACGTCAACAAGACCTTGTTAAATCATTTGAAGCAGATCTTGAAGAAAACAGAGTATTGGCTTGAGAAGGTCAATGATCATTTGGAGATGCTCCCAAAAAGAGCAAACAGGGCCACCAACCTACAAAAGCACATGGCAAGGCATTACTACACTTGGCACATGGTTAGTCATATCAGGGTCAAAAATTTGAAAAGGGAATTGAGGAAAACTCTAATTGAGCAAAGGAAGAAGGATAAACTTGACCTATTAGTTGAGCCCTCTCTCAGTGCCTAGCACATCATTCTCCAACTCAAAGGGGCAAGTCAAGACCATGTTTGAGGAAAATTTTGAAAATTTTGAATTTTTGTGGATTTTTGGCAATTATCGAAAGTGCGTGACGCTTTTCCTTGGGGCTTCCAAATGACAAAAACTTTGCATGGTTGGATAGCTTATCACCAACACATATCAGCTATGCCACTTGGGTGCCATATCACCGTTCATCTTGGAATAAAAAGGCAAAAAAAACACCCTAAAAACTCACTTTCTGCCACTATTTTGACCCAGGCGTTGGCCTTTTACAGTGACATTGTGAGAATGATAGTTTCGCAGCCTTGGAGAGGCCATTTTGTTTGCTTGAGGAGTCTATGGACAACTAGACATCCTAAGCTTTCCAATGGTACCTTATGATCTGGATTTGGAGCTCGGGAAGGCAGTCAAATCTCTCCTCAAAGTCGGCGCTGCGCTTTTCCTTGGATGCTGTGCTTTTCTCTAATTTCGCTGCGCTTTTCCCTAGAGATCAAATTTTCGAAATTCATCAGCCAAAGTCAGATCTTAAGGATTTAATTTGTCTTTTTTTTAGTTAATGTGATGTAATTGAATGTAAATATGCTACTAGAGATCAATTTGAAATAGATTCATGCTCATTAATGTTGTAGAAATCAAAGTGAATCAGTTTCTCTATAGTGAGGGTTTGTTTTTTACTTTCCTAGATTTAGGCTTGCTTAGAGATTCTTATGTAAACAGTTCCTATCATGTTGGTTTCGAGCCCTGAGAGGGGAGAAAGAGGTTTTTGGTCCATATCAAGCCAAATCTAAGTCAGTGAAAGGGTTGGATGTTGTTTAGTCAAGGCTTTGTGGAGCTAGTGTACTTGTGACTATTTGCAGGAGTAATATACAAGAGTTGCAACTATTATAGTGGGATTCTTGTGGTATGTTCATTAGTAGTGTTTTTTCTTCTGTTATCATCAGTTTGGATGTATTGTCCTCTCTACTTCCATCTTAATGCTTTCTTGTTATTGCTTCATAAGTATTAAACAGAATTCATATGTTTATGCTATGTTTTTGTTGAAACTCTCATATTTTTGTTACATTTTACTCCGATAAAAATCAATTCATGAACTCAGGCTCATTTTGCAACCCTACTTTTCTACCCTATCCACCATGACAAATCAAGCATGCTAACTGAGCATGCCTAATTTGCCCCATTATATTTCTGCAAACTCATCTTTTGGAAACCCTGACCTAGCGCCCTAGACCTAGACCATCATCCAGCAAAAGCCCTAAAATCAAAAACTCCCAATTGAGCTAAACTATCTAGCCTAAAATCCATTCTTGCACCAGTCAAATCCTTGGCTATGATCATAGAGAGAGCCCTCTCTAGTTTGGTAGGGTTAGCTGCCAAACTAAAAGATTGGTTTGAGGTTACCTCCATCAGTCTTCTTTCTTAGCCTTGGGACACTAAGGAGTGCTAACACAATAGACTCGACTAAGAACACTAAGACTCACCTAAGACTTCAACAATAAATTTCACCCTACCTTTGGGGTTTAAGCTGGAGAGAAAAAACTCCTCTGATTAGCTGTGTTTAGAAACACGGTTAATCGGTGAGGTTAAAAAACTCCTAGGATGAAATTCGTCACCAAAATCATAGGCTTACCTAGGTTGTTACATAATTATCCAGTCATACTATCATCATTTACATTACAACTTTGCAGAATGGATTTACAATGACATAATAAGTTGTTGGCTAGTGATTCTCTCTTTTGAAAAAATTGGCACAACTGCTTCCTTGGATCTGTGACAAAATGTGTGCAACAATACCCTAGAAGAAAGCAAGCTCGATACAAGAGATGTGAAGGAAAGAGGGAGCCATGTAGCTATGAAGAACAAGTAGTTGATACTCTTATAAAGATAAGCTACAAGGCTTGTAATGTTGACTTCCAAAATTTGAAAGGAAGTCTGGAATTTTCTCTGGTTTTGACGAGTAAAGGAGTCTCCTTGAAAAAGGAGTAAGGATTTATTCCCCAAATCAAAAGGAATAGGGATATCCTCTCTAGTTGAGAGGGACTTATGTTGGACATCACATGTGCATTCTCTTCTTCATGTGTCAAGCACTTGACCGGGACTAACTGCCGTGACTTCCAAAATTTGAAAGGAAGTCTGGAATCTTCTCTGGTTTTGACGAGTAAAGGAGTCTCCTTGAAAAAGGAGTAAGGATTTATTCCCCAAATCAAAAGGAATAGGGATATCCTCTCTAGTTGAGAGGGACTTATGCTGGACATCACATGTGCATTCTCTTCTTCATGTGTCAAGCACTTGACCGGGACTAACTGCCGTGAGTCTAAGTGAAGGTCATGGAAAGAGAATGGTGGAGGATTGGATAAGCGTTTATGGTTTCCTTGAGGATAAAGAATTAGGAAAGGTACGAGCACTCTTTGAGGATGGAACGTGTACCAAGATAAGAGTGGTTGAAGAGGACCAACAATCTTTGAGGATTCAGAAATGGAAATCCAAGATATGAATAGTCCTAAATGGACATACCTTGTGAACATCCAGATGGGGTATGCACCTTGTAGAGGTAGTGTGGTATCACACATAAAGCCTTCCAACATAATGCTCTCAAATAAAGTAGAGCTTGTCAAGTTAGGCCTAAGTGACAATGTTGGTTATAATGGTGAAGCCTACAGTTTGGCTTATCAATCTGACTCTTCTTATGAGAAAAAAATATCACCAAATATCGTAAATATCGCGATATTTTAGGCGAGCCGAAATATCGCTGAGAAAATATCGCGATATTTTTGGCTCCCAAAAATATCACGATATTTCCGAGATATCGGCAAAATATCACGAGATGATATAAAATATCGTCGGGCATGTTTTGCCGCGGCTAGAAAATGGAAAAATCATTTTTTTCTTCATTTTTGTTTCTGAGTGTTGGAGAAGGAAGGGGAAGAGTTTTGTGGTGGTTGTCAAGGAGGGTTGGAGGATCAAACAACGATTATCACCACCAACTAAGATTTTTTTGTGGATCAAAGATTGAAGAATAGTGAGACAAACTTCATTTCTTCCATTAACAAGTATGTTCTTAAAAAACCCCTATGTTAATGATTTTTTCATAGATTTAGGGTTATGCTTACTTGCCTCTTTGCCTACCAACATTTTGTTTCTTTGTTTTTTTCCATTTGCTATGATTTTCAGGCCCATGAACCAATGCAAGGATTTTCTCCATATTTGGATAGCAAGCTTCATTTTTTTTTCAACTTTCTTATGCACCCCCTTATTGCCATTTTTCATTCACATTGCAAAGTGCAAATAATGTAGTAATTTTTTTTGAATGAGGTGGTTATTATTTTTTTATTTTGTGTTGGGGGGTTTAATGCCAATTTTTTGTTTTTTTTGTGCCGTAGGTTTGAATTAGTTCATTACAAATGTCAAATATGCCAAAAGCCTTGGACCCATTTTGGGAGTATGGGGAGGCTGTTGGTGGGGCAAATCAGGCATATATATCATGCAACTTGTGTGGGACCAAGATGTCAGGAGTGGTTACACGATTGAAATACCATCTGGCTAGACTCTCTGCATATGATGCAGATGTAATGCCTTGTATGGTTTCTAGTGCAGAGGTTATACAAAAAGCTCATGAAGCAATCACTGAACAAGACAGAAAGAAAGCTGCTAGGGAGAGGCCAATGGTCTCAGATAGATAGCTGCTAGTTTTATTTGTTTTGCAACTTTTGCTACATATAAGTTTATAACTCATGATGATGAAATACTTTTAAAGTTTATATATGTGATGTTATTTTGTTTGAGTCCTTGATTGGACAACTATCACTATCAGGATCAGCAGGATATGTGATGTTATTTTGTTTGAGTCCTTGATTTGACATTATCAGGGATCAGCAGGATTTGGTATCGCCTTTGAAGTTTGATGTATCATTTCTATTTGACATCATATATATCAATGCCTTCTTCATATTTATGTGCCAATGTGTTTAGTTCATGTTGTTATTGCTTTTATATGTTTAAGAAATCTGAAACAAATATTATTGCTTTATATGTTTAGAAATCTGAACAAATATATATATATATAAATATATATAATATATATATATATATATATATATATATATTATGCATTTTTTTATGCTTGCCGATATTTGCCGATATTTTCACCGATATTGCCGATAAGATATTTTTTGGACCCTCGCTGATATTTTGCCGATACCAATATTTTCAACACTGGTATTAAGGTTAAGGAAAAATGAAATAATACGTTGCCACTTTGCATTTTCCAACATAGTGGAATATCCACGACAGTTTACAAATCACTCCTAGACCCCATCACCGAAGAGGTATTTTAAGGCCCTGTTTTACTAACCTGCGATAAAGGATATTTTAGTGCAGGGAAGCCTCCCTTGGCTTTGTAAGAGTTCGCCTAAAGAGTGGGGACTCATGCAAGGTGACAATGGGCACTTGTCTTTTGTGGTGCCACCTTACAATCTCATAAAAACCTTAATGAGGCATATAGTTTGGGCGATAACAATCCCAATATCTCCTCCTCACACATAGTTCAAGGGTACACCCCCTTCTAGCAATATTTTAATGCTATTTAATTGTGTCAAAATCCATTCACTAGAGAATATTCATTAAGTACAGTACCCAAATACCAAGAAGTTGCTTATGTTAAAGAGTACTCATCTTTCAAGGAGCGAATTTATAAACCCTTAACCAATTCTTGCACAAATATCATTGGAACTTTCACTGTTGTACACTTACCTAGGATGCACCCAATTCTTGCACAAATATCATTCGAACTTTGACTGTTGTACACTTACCTAGGATGCACCCTCGCTTAATAATGGCTGAAGAGGTTATCTTGATGAATGCCTTAACCTAGGTGGTGACATGTGGCATTAATAAATGATGCAAGGACTGAATGAATGAACACCTTGAAGAGTGTTCTACCTATTTTGGGTTATTATACTATTTATGGAAATGAGGTTATTCAGTGGTTCTTCCTGGAAAATTCCATAAGTTAAGGAGAGACACATGTCACAAGGAACCTTCAGATTTGGACAAAAGCACAATTTATACGTGGACTTTTTCCATGGGGGCATGGCATGTAACAAAAAGGAGTCATCAAGCACATTCTACAAGGCCATTGAAGATATCAAAGGAAGAACATCATCCTTTGAAGAGATTTGATAACTTGTTTGTGTATTTTATCATTATTCCTTGGAGAAAAGCATGGATCAAGAAAATGGATAAACATATTTTATATTTCTCCTTGCAGAAAAAGAAGGATTTAGAATTCATTTAATAATACTTTATTGTAAGGAAAGTTGAGCTAAACTCTATAAGAATAGCTCTTTCCCATTTGCTTTTCATGGCTGGACTTGTGGGTGATCCCCTCTATAAGCATAGTTGAATATCTTATGATGGCAATTAAAAGTTAGGGATGATTATATATGTGAAGTTCTTCATTCTTCATCCATCTTGCTATTTTATTTGTTGGACATTCATCTCAATTCTGCTTCATAGGGCTTTAATTCAAGGGCAGATTTCTCAATTAAAGAGGGGTATGGGTTGAGATGTTTCCTATCCATCTCCCATGCTGATTTTTGTTATTAAATTGGATAATTTGCTGATGTCATTGCAGTGAAAGATAGGGCAGATTTCTGGTTTCGAGCAGGGTCACCCCTTTGTTGTCATGCATATATATACATATATTAAGAAGCACCTCTGTAAGGGCCGGGTAATTTCTACAATCTGAAATAGCATCCAAATGGAGATTTTAACATGTTGTAATAGCACTATCTAAACCACTCTATGCATCTTTTTCAAATCATCTCAACTCCTTTAGACTACATTTTCCCTAATTCGATAGGCACTGGTCTCAGGTCACCATCCCATCCATTTTCTAAAGTTTATCATACACTTGGGAACACACCCCTTGTGCCAAAAGAAAGCGAACCTAAAGTCAGAGCGGGTATTGATCTGGTGATAATGGACCACCCCTCTTAGCTCCCCTAAGGTTGCACTTGTGTTTTATGGCTTTACCACTTAAAGCACAGGTTTGGGAGGTAACAACCATTTCTAGACAAGTAATAAAGCAGAAAGGAGTGCTTAAGACATAATGGAAGTATAAAAATATAAGTCTTATAAGTTCTATTTAACATTTAAAAAGAGGATCGTTTGAGGCATGCTATATCAAAAATAGTACAACATAAACAAAGAGGTCAGCCTAGACTCGTGGATTCACTTCCTGACCTGTAAGTTAATAAT
The DNA here is from genome assembly GCA_000404065.3 of Pinus taeda. Taxonomy (NCBI): domain Eukaryota; kingdom Viridiplantae; phylum Streptophyta; class Pinopsida; order Pinales; family Pinaceae; genus Pinus; species Pinus taeda. Next base: position 22,894 of record APFE030997206.1, read on the forward strand.
TAATTCAAGCATTAATTTTCACATATAACATTAACTAGTACAAAACTGAACATAGAAATCCCAGTGAAAATGAGATTAATTTAGACCATAGATTCACGTGATATGTGCATTGTAAAGTACTTCGGAATGGTAAGGAGATAGGGCTCAAAATCATACCTACGCACACTGGACTCTTCCGTCTCAAATAACATGCGAAACCGCATCCCTGCTGAAACTCGTGTATGATAAATTGCTTTTTCATACTTGGCAAGTGGTATAACAAATTCAGATGGACTTGCCCTACATAGTGACAATACGAAGAAGAATCTGAGAACTACAATTCCCATTGAACCAAGACAATAATTATCCATAACATGACAACAATAATCAACCTTGGATTGTAAAAAACAGTGAATCGACTGTTTGTAGCAGTAGCATGAGCTGCAGCAGCAAGAACTCCAATGTGCATGCTATCACTAGAGAGAACCAATGATGGCATAACTGTTTGTGATCTGTTCGCTCTTCTAATGCCCAACAATAGCTTTCCATTCTCATTTCTGTGGTATAAATTAGGAAATGCAAAAAAATCATAAAAGGATGATCAAAACTCTTTAACTAACTGACATTATCAACACCATCTTCTAAATAATAGCACGTACAAAACTGTAAACAAAAAAAGATAAATTAAATTAATCTCCAGATATTGTTAAAATAGGTCAATGGGATTAGAAAGTGCACCAAACTTAGAGAAGCATGCAAAATACAAATTATACAATTAGTAACAAAAGCCCACCTAATGAACAGGACTGAGTCACCAGCAACAAGTCTCTTAGCACTTACAAACACACTCCATCCTGTTGTCAACAAATGTCTCTTAGGCTGACCTGAGAACAAAAATATGAAGTCAGACCAGGACATATGGCTATTCTGTAAGGCAATTCTTTCACTTTGGAAGGGTGTTAATACTAATAAAGATATTAGCAAACACAGGAGTTAAGTAGATGTTAAAAGATTTTAGTTCAGGCATAAGAAAAGAGTGAATGCTAAAGTGTAGAATTGCAAGAGGAAAATGTAGAAGTCAAAGAAAGTGCACGAATTCTGGACACTATAGTATAGCAGATAAATAAAGTAAGAGGGTTTGCATGGCGTGTACATGCCAAAGTTGTAAAAAAAATTGTACAAATACATGATTTAAGGGAATGGGAAAGACATAAAGAAGAGTTCAAAGTTTCTCCATTTCTTTCATAGCTTTCTTCTTCTCTTGTTTGGTTTGCTCCACTTCTTCTAGACTTAGAAATATATTAATTTGGTATCAATGCTTGGCTAAGGGCAAAGGTGTGCTCTTGCATCATTGGCTCGCTCTTCGGTAATGTGAATCTACAAAGAAGAACGATTGCTCATGATGAAGAAAGAGGAATGCGCTGGAAGAAGGTATATTCAGGTATATTTAATTGAATATTGTTCTTTTATTAGTTCAAAAGTAAACTTCGATATGGCAAATTTGAGCAATTCATATACCAATGAATCAAGTAAGCTTGGCAGTACTAATCATGTGAATTGGAAGTTCAAAATGCAGATATTATTAGAAGGTTACAATGTCTAGAAAATAGGAATTAAGCCTGAACCAATTAGTAAAACCTTGACGGTAATTTGTTGATAAAAAGGCAAATGTTAAAAACTAAGTTGCAAGTAATGCCCTGGAGGGCCTTGTTACTCATTTTGGCATAGGGGTAGGGGTACTACTAGTCTACTAGTGAATTTCTTCACTATTACTGATTTTATCACTATGAGCCTTGGGTAGTCGAGGCACTCACTTGATTCCATGGTTAATGATGAGCTAGACAGTTTGATGGCATGTTGATTGATCATATGATGTGGCATTTGATGATGATACTCCCTTTTGAAGCACCCTGGGGTTTTGCTATGGCATTGGCTTCATTTAGGTTTCTGGGCATCCTCACAATTCACATTTTCATAGGCATCTTTATGTATCTCAAGCAATGTTTTAAAACTCCGACTCCGACTCCGACTCGGCCGAGCAATGACTCCAACTCCGACTCCGAAACGGTAATGACTCGGCCGGCTCGTTTTCAATGACTCGGTCGTTGTAAAAAATACATTAAATATTTAGTTTTTTTATAAAAAAACATAATTTTGAAGATTTTAAACATAATTTTAAAGATTTTCATTCATGTTTCCAACACACAGCATTATAATATAGATGGAAGACAACATATGATCAAAGTAGGCTCATGAACCAATCCATTATATCAAAATGGTACCCAATGGCAATACATAGTCAACTGTCATACATGATCAAAGACTCAAAACAAAAAAACACATAACCAAGGAGGCTAGAAATGGCCTCTACAAGTACAAGTCTACAACAAAAGTACTACTGGCTAGTAGCTACTGCTAGAGGAGCCAAGATCATGTCGATCAATCTCTGGATTATCATCATCATCAGAGTCAGAGCCCCCAGTCAGGGTTTCTTATGTAATCCTGATTTAGAGTCCTGGCCCTTACTAGCATGGTTCCTAACATTATCTGCCACGCTTTGGAATCTAGATAGTTCAGAGAGAACCCTATACATGCCAAGGATTAAATGTTGCAAAAAGAAAAGGTTATGACAATGGAAACCTGTGAACACAAGCTGAGGCTATGCCAATGCTCAACTTCTAATATATCTGATATCAGCTCAAGCAGTTTTACATCCAATCAACTAACAAAATGATATGTATTGCAATTTTGTACTTCCACAAGCATAACTCTAAATGCCACCTATTCAACTGCAGATAGTATCATAGGTGGGCAGACTAACATGTTGCAACAAACCCTAACATCAGCATGCTCTGCTTCACTGTACCAAGTTTGTCAAATACCCTCTACTCAACCTCAGTTTTGACATATGTTAAAATCAATAGGTCAATAACTGCATCGAGACACTGTTGTCTTCAATGTTGTCAATGAGACCCTTTAATAAGTATCATGCCATTTTCAGATGTTCAAATGATGAAACTTCTTTACTGTTGTGAAAATTGCTAATAATAATTGCTTGTGATATGCCTCTGTCAGCTGCTTGGGAAGCACTTCTCAATGGGGATCAATGTTCAACGCCAATGCAAACTGTAAACCCTAATGAGCTTACACTGCTGCAACTGCTTCAATGACAGGATCACTTGCATTGGCTTAAACTGGAACTTTAGGATCTTGAATTAGATGATCACAAGGAATTGTTATTTCAAAGCATAATCAAGGCCATATAAAAAAAACTCGGACTTTATTATATGGATTTGAAATGGTCAAATGTAACCATAGAAAATTTGACCTTGAGCTGGACCGAGAACTATTGTCACTGTAATGAGTTGAATTATTTAGGAACGAAGATCTTTGACCTGCATCAGATTTATACAGAGCTCATATCATTCCATTAAGTCATTGTATGAATGTTAATTGAAGTCGGCTTGATCTTGAGTAGGTACATATATCAATGCTCAAGGAGATATGCCAGAATTTTAGGATGACATTTGTATAAGGTTGCATAGAACTTCAGTTAGTGCCCAGCAACCCGGCCGTTTTATTGCGGACCCGGCCGTTTCGGCCGAGTCAGCAATGACTCAGCCGAGTCATTAAGTGACTCGGCCGAGTCATTAAGTGACTCGGCCGAGTCATTGCTGACTCGGCCGGCGGAACCGGGTTGGCCACCGTTTCGATGCCCAGGCCAATGACCCGGACCAACTCGGCCGGGTTGGTGTTGACCCGGCCGGTTCTTAAAACACTGATCTCAAGGCAGCTAACATAATTCGCGTTAGTCAAAACTATTTTCAGCTATTCATCATGTACCAGGACTTCTCATGCCATGCCTCATCCTAGATTATGAAGCACTCACCTTGTTTGAACATTTTTAGGCATATGTCGCCTAATTTAAGTGGAGATCCACTTTGGAGGATGCAATACTCATTCATGAGGGCTTCTATGTGACACATGTCGACTTATTGGTTCTACTTTCACATGAGGGGGGATGATGGCTTATTTTTAGGAGGATTACTATACCTTTAAATGTCACACATGGTTCTTTGGAGCTATGTTTAAGGGCCCTTCCCATTTTGAAGAAGTTTACTCTTGATTGGAAAGGGCATTCCACCTTGAGCCCATATGTCCACTTTGGAAGAGACCCAGGAAGTGTTTACTTGCATGCTTTGAGGAGGTTTGTTGAGGATCCACCCCTTTGGAAGCCTTCAGATGTTAGACATTGCACCTTGTATTCACTTTCTTCCTTCAATAGTGGACTCTCCTTTGGGATTATTTCTCTTGCATTATTGTACATGTGGCCTGACCACCTTTTCTTTTATGTATTTTGACTGGATAGTTGGAGGAGATTTAAATTCTCCTCCTCCTTAGCCTAGATCTAATGATCTCACATGAGATAATACTATTTTATTGTAAATGAAGATCAGCAATACTCTATATAAAGAGTTTCCCTTCATCATTATCACTTATGGTTGGATTTCTGGAGCTTCCACTATTTGGAGCTTAATTAGAATATCTTTCTTCAAGCATATGGTTGTGTAAAGGTTTCTTTCTTTTGTGGATAATTTTTGTCAATTCCTGAGGCTTTCTCTGTCTTGGTTCATGTTTAGTGGATAAAGATTAATAGTGAAATGTCAAGTCTTCTACAAGCTAAGTATATCGATCCATTTGAACGGTAAAATCTACCACTTTGAAGGAAGACATTCTAGGGTAATCCATTCATTTTTCCTTTGTTGGTTTGGTCATTATCTGGTGCCTTGCTTTGTCTATCCACTTTGGAACCCTAACATATTAAGTTAGAATATCAATCCATATTTGATCTTGTTGGTGAGGGTGGTTCCCATATGGATTTCTTCTTGTTGCACCTTTGATTTCCATTGTTAATCTTGATTGGGTGAGGGATTCCAAATCATGTTGCACCTTGATTTCCAATAGTAATTAGAATAGCTTGCATTAGAAAATCCAAAACACAAACAAAAGATAGTGAGAATTCAGTCTTGTGTACCCCTATAGATATGCCGAAACTTCCATTCATTATCATGCAGATCTCTTGCAATGAGCTCCTGAACAGGAGGCTGTTGAGTAAAATCCTGTGCAGCATAAGATCAACACAAACATAATGTCTGCTGTTGAGAACAGAGAATAGTGAGCCTTGGATCACCCTTACTTCTAGAATATCCTCATTAAGACCCTAGGAAGATTTCCTCCATAAAATTTAAATAAAAATAAGAAACAAAAAAAAAAAATACAAAATGATTAGGAAGGCTTTTCGCATACAAGTGGAGGAAACACTTTCTCGGCCGCACGACGTGGAACTGAAAATCCACCATGAGTGCTAGTGTCACTTGCAGTTAGTGTTTTACAGAAGTAATTAGTTGGTTGCTTGCTGGGTGCCCCAAGTTCAGGAACTAGACTAGACGGTTCCCTTTGTTCTTGCTGCACAGCATTTCCAATACAGCACATCATACTGATAAGAATTAAAAAGTCTCAATTAAATAACAAAGAAACTTATGTTGCATACTAAACAGATGAGAATATAAGAGGATTACCAGGTTGAATGGCTGCAATGTCATTTGAGCATATACTTCATCTGTCTCAACATCGGCCTGGCTTCAAAACAGTCAACATTGTGACTCTGAAAGTGCCAAAAAAATGCAGCCAAATAGCATAATATTTTTAGTAAAATTCTGAAACAGTGAACTTACATGCATTGTGACATTGTGAAGTTGGCAAATTAGTTGAGGAGGAAGGTTTGGATAATTAGGTATATGAGCATCCACTTCCTTGTTTGTAGAGGCAGCCACCTGAAATCATAAGAACATTATCAACTATTTTGAAGAAACAAATCAGGATAGCAAACAAATGAAAACATGGACAAAACCAATTCAAATGAACATTGTCAATGTCTCCCAGTCCCTCAAACTAACATTGCACCAACCTTCCTATTACTAGTCGTTAACATAGAAATGTAACTCGCAATTAGCTAATATTAATGAAGCTCACCAGCAATATACTCTTGTAGAACAAAGTAAATAAGACTGAAAATAAGCAACGAAAATCTTTTCACATAAGTAATTAATTAATGAAAAAGACCAAACAATTAAATGTTAATTAATGAAATAGACCAAAAAGATATGCATTATAATTATAAATAGTTAAATGCCCAAGTGTCCATCTAACCAGCTGTAACTGCTTCTATGTGTTTGACATGATGAGAAATATAAGATAAGATAATATTTTTAATGTCCAACAAATGACCACAAATACATCAATGGAACTAATAAGTGCAGCAGCGTGAGGTAAAAAGTGGGAGTGCAAAGGCAGCTCCTATAAAAACACAATATAATTAAATCTAGCCTATGCTGTGAAGATCTAAAGTCTAAAAGCTAATGTCATGAAGCAGGGAAACAAAACTATAACTCAAACTATCAATAGGAAGGTGATCAGCTATAAATGCACATGGCAGTAAATATAATCAGGTTTTTTCATTAATACTTTTCATTATCTTAATTATTTCTATGTTAGTCTAACATCCCCCTGTCCTACCCCTGATTACTGTAATGATAATTGACTGCCTGTAATGATCCTAAATAGGAATACAAGTGATATAAAGCAAATAATCTGTTCAGCAAAATATAAAAACGAAATACACATTAAACACCCATGGAAATGCTGGAAATAAGGAACTGTTAAGCCATTTTATTACTTCTTTGAGGGCAAAATACAATGGATAATAGAATGGTGCACCTGGGCTTGTCTCAATGTACAAGCACGACCAAACCCAGGTGAGAAATGGCTGAACTGATGACTGCTCCAACTGCTGCACCAATCTGCACTGCGCTGCCCAGAAAACTACCTTTTCTGCTAAGTTCAAATGGCTGGAAAGTCCCCTTCCTGTGCTCAGAAAATTATAAGATTTGAGCCCCCGGACTCATTGGCCAAAACCCAGGAAAACCCACGAAGGAATTTAGTTGGTTTAAACTTCTGGAATTCGACCCCCAAGGAGCCCAACTTCAGCTGCAAAACTCCGCCTGCTGGAATCTGCCTGTAAATCCTCCCAGAAAATGTCCCAAAGTGCTGGGCTGACCCCTACTACAAATCCCCTGACTTCCTGGATGGGCTTCCGGCCTGTAGCACCTGCTCCTATGCCCCATGAAAATGTTGGACTAGCGCTTTGCGCTGTCCCCAAGCCTAGTAATTCGAACTGCTGGGATGCTGGCTCCAAAACTCTCAAGAAAAGCTCGCCTACTGCTGCTCTCCCAATCCTTTGACTCTCCCGGCAAATGGCTGATCAATGGTGACTCCAACTCCTCTTGCGTATTCTCCAGATAGCCCAGAAATACGCACTCCCTGTATATGGTTGAATGATAGTGTTATAACACACTCCTGGATCTCCTAAAATTCTTATGCAATTGCCTCCCTAGGGCAGGCACGGAAGGTTCCCCAAACAAAAGGTTGAATCTCCTGCTTGAGAGATTCGTAGCTAAACAGTCGGTTGACTCAGCGAAATAGCAAAGCGAATAGTAAAGTAATTTCGATTTGCAAGGTGTAAGAATGAATCCAAATGAGAGCTTCCTCCTCCTTTTATCTCCTTGCGCCTTCCTTGCCTCATGTGGGCCCCTCCATCCAACTATTCGAATTCCATCCAAGCCATTTGAATGGCCTACTTCAAATTCATATGTGGGTGGCCCCTACATTCCACTAGCAGCCAAATAAAGTCGAGTTTCCTCCTAAGTCCCTAAGTCAAAAATGTTGGGTTCTTTTCCTAAGCCAAAATTGTGCAAAATTGTGTAGCAATGCCCTGTTACAAATGTATTTGAGAAGGGACATGACAGCCCTTCCCTCCCAAATGTTGCTTGCCCTCAAGCAACCTCAAAGTTGGGTGCTCCAAAATATGCTCACTCTCCCAAGTGGCATCCACATCTGGCAAGTTCCTCCAATGCACCAAGAACTCCGTGATGATCCTGCTCCTCAGTTTCTTTTCCCTGCTCTCCAAGATGGCCTCAGGTTCCAAAACCAAGTGGCCCTCGTCATCCAATGGAGGTAAATCTGCTACTGCTATCACCTGTTGTCCCAACACCTTTTTAAGGCATGAGACATGAAATACATTGTGGATCTTGTTCCCCGTGGGCAGCTCTAGCTCATAGGCCACCTCCCCAACTCGTCTAATCACCCGGTATGGCCCATAGAAGCGGGGTCGTAGTTTCTCGGCCCCTTCTGCTTCAACCTGGACTGCCTGTAAGGCTGTAGCCAGAGGTACACCAAGTCCCCCTCTTCGAAATGCTTCTTTGTCTTGTGTTGGTCTGTTGGTTTTGGGCTGTCACCAAGTTATCCTTGAGAGCCTTGCAGATGTCTTGGCTCTCTTGGACCCAATCTTTAGCCTTTGGGGCTCGGCTGTCTCCAAAAACAATGTCAACAAAAGATAATGCATCATATCCAATGGACATGTGGTGGGTGGTCTTGTAGCAGCAATGTTTTAAAACTCCGACTCGGCCGAGGATCGACTCCAACTTGGTATCGACTCGGTCAGCTCGATTTCAATGACTCAGTCGTTGTAAAAAATACATTAAATATTTATTTTTTTATAAAAACACATAATTTTAAAGATTTTCATTCATGTTTCCAAACACACAACATTATAATATAAATAGAAGACAACATATGATCAAAGTAGGCTCATGAATATATCCATTATATCAAAATGGCACCCAGTTCACTGTCCAATACATACACAATGATGATATAGAGATCAAAACAAAAACACATAACCAAGGAGGCTAGAAATGGCCTCTACAACAAAATTCTGTGACCAGTACTACTGGCTACTGCTAGAGTTGCCAACATCATTTGGCTAAGTGTTACTTGGGAGCGGGAGCGAAAGTGGGGAGCGGGAGAAAAAACGAGAGCAGGAGCGACATTTTCAGAAGCTCCCAGTTTGGGAGCGAATCCCAGAGGAGTTCAACAACCAATGTCACTAACATCAAGGTACATAGAGGGATTGGTGCTCTTGATTAAATACAAGTTCCATACCCTAATACATGACAAAATTCAACGGAAACATTGCAATCCCCCAATCTTGAAATCTTGAAAAACTGATAAATCTGCTGGACTTTGAATGAAATCTAAAATTCTACTTTCTCCATATGAAATCCAATGAGATCAAAACCACTCTCAAACATCCTGAGTCATTTACTTTAAGAATTTAACATTACCATGAATAGCATATCAATACTAGGGATCAAAGTTAGACAGGGAAACCCATGAGTCAGACAGGGAAGCCCAGGGAGTCCCCCACAATCAGAAAAATTAAAAATAAAAATAGAACAGTTTTTTGGGGTTCACTGGCCACTGTCCATAACTCGACCGGGTTGATATGGACTCGAATACCGAGACGGCCGAGTTGTGTAACAACTCGGCTGGCTCGGCATTAACCCCCCCACAACTCAGTCGGTTCGGTATTAACCCGGCCAACCGAACCAGTTCAATGGCTGGGACAAATTTTTTTTGACTGACTCGGACCAACTCGGCCGAGTCGGTTCCGAGCTAACCGGGTTTAAAAACATTGTGTAGTAGTACTCACCCAGATACAACCACCGGATCCAAGCCCTCCGTTGACCAGTCACATAATTCCTCAGGTACCCCTCCAGTCACTAATTAACCCTCTCGGTCTGGCCATCTGTTTAAGGATGGCAGTTGGTGCTAGGAGTGAGCTCGGCCCCAACCAATCTGAAAAGTTCCTGCCAAAAACCTCCCATGAACCTGTTGTCCCTTTCACTTACAATGTCCTTGGGGAGCCTGTGCAACCGGAAAATCTCCTGAAAGAACAATTCTGCAACCTATGCAGTCGTGTATCTGGTGGGGATGGCGAAAAAGTGGGCATATTTGGTCAACCTGTCGACCACTACATAGATGCAGTCTTTCCCCTGCACTGTGGGGAGCCTTGCAATGAAATCCATAGATATACATTCCCATTTACCTTCAGGGATGGGAGTGGTTGTAGCAATCCTGCAGGGTGAATCAGCTCCCCCTTGTTCCATTGACATGCCTCACACTCTTGTATGTGCTTCAGCACGTCCCCCTTGAGGCCCTTCCCCGTGAATCTCTCCCTCACTGCCATATATGTCTTATGGAACCCCTGGTGCCCGAATAATGGCAAGTCATGCGCTGCCTAGAGCACCCGTTCTCTCAACTGCGAGTTGGATACCAAGAAATTGTGCCACTTGTAATAAATGACCTCATCCATCACTTGGTAACGCTCATCTGCATGGGTACCCGCCAAGACCTCGCATGCCCTCCTGTCCTTGGAGTACTCCATCAATAGTTGAGCTTTCCAATCATGGCAGATGCTCATGAGGGATAAACTAGCTGGTCTCTGAGATAGAGCATCGACCACCACATTGTGCTTTCCCTGCACATACTCTATGTCGAAGCCATAGGCCTGCACCTTGCTCGCCCATCTCTGTTGCCTGTCATTGAGGCCCTACTGCCCCATGAAGTGACAAAGACTATTGTGATCAGTCTTCACCAGAAACCTGTTTCACACTAAGTACTGTCGAAATTTGGCCAATGCATGCATGATAGCTAGCATCTCTTTATCATATATGGAATATGACAGCTCATGTGGTAGGAGCTTCCAACTCTCGAAAGCAATGGGATGCCCATCCTGTGACAAAACTACTCCAACTCCCACCCCGAATGCATCACACTCCACGATGAAAGGCTGGGAAATATCTAGAAGTGCCAAGACTAGGTAGTTAACTACTCATCACCTCCTTTGAGGCGATCAAAGGCAACCTGTGCTCCATTAGTCCATGCAAAAGCCCCTCTCTTGGTCAAATCAATCAAGGGTGTTGCCAGCTATGAGAACCCCTTGACAAACTTCTTGTAGTAGGTGCAAATGCTCAAGAAACCCCTTAGCGCAGTCACATCTCGTGGTACCGGCCAGTCCTGGATGGCTCATATCTTCTCCTCGTGGACCTTCACCCCATTAGCACCGATGATATGCCCTAGGTAGAGCATCGTTGTCAAGCCAAACTCGCACTTGGATTGTTTGGCATAAAATTGTTGCTCCTCCAGGATGCGTAGTACCTCCTCCAAGTGTTGGAGATGCTCCTCCCATGTCTGGCTGTAAATCGGAATGTCATCGAAGAAAACCAACACAAACCTCCTCAACTGTCCCCGGAAGACATGGTTCATGCATGACTAGAAAGTGGTCGGAGCATTGGTCAACCCAAACGGCATGACCAGGAACTCGAAGTGCCCATAGTGGCACTAGAAAGTTGTCTTAGGGATATCTTGATCCCTCACCCTGATTTGGTGGTACCCCGAATGCAGAGCGATCTTAGAGAAGTACTTGACTCCTCTAAGGTCAACCATCAGCTCATCTATGTGGCGAAATATTTTATGGTCAAGGGCCTAGTAGTCAATGCACATGCGAAGGGTTCCATCCTTCTTCTTCACCAGTACTACTGAAGAAGCGAAGGGACTGGAACTTGGCCTAATGTGGCCCAATGCTAACAGCTCATGAATGGCCTTCTCTATCTCATCCTTATAGGCCTTGGGATGCTTATAAGGGGTGGTGATCACTGCCTGCACACCCGACTCCAACTCAATAGTGTGCTTGAATCCCCTGTCTGGTGGTTGCCTAGTGGAATGTCCCCAAACACAACTGTGCATCTGTCCAGTAAAGCCTGTGTGTCTGGTGGTGGTGGTTGGGCCTATCCCTCAACCTCTGAAATCATCAGCTCTATTGCCCATGCAATGTCCCCATGTCATGGATCTGCCTCCATCCTGTGGGTCGAGACTGTCTGAGGTGGATAGGACAGCGTGCCTCTCAGAACTACAATTTGCCATCCGACCCAATGAACTCCATCGCTAGCTTCCTCCAATCTGTCGTGACTCGCCCAAGGGAGCACAGCAACTGGACACCCATCACCACGTTGGTATCTAGCACATCGACCACAAAGAAATGGTCCGTCATCGAGTAGTTCCCCATAACTACTGTCAACGCAGACACATATCAAGTGCACTATATGGTGTGGTCACCTGATACTAGGACTGAAAAGCCCTCAAACTCAATCGTGGTGAGGCCCCTCCTCTGAATCAACTGGGCATCTATGAAGTTGTGGGTAGCTCCACTGTCAACTAGGACTAACACTTGTTGCCCTGTACGGTGCCTCTGATCCTCAATGTCAAAAATTTGGGAACCCCGCATAAGGAAGCAAGGACTCCCCCAAATGGGGCAAGGGATGCCCCTCCCTGTGAAGGTGGTGGTGGTGGCTCTCTATCTGTCGGATTATCACCATCTCCCACACCATACTCCTGCTCCACCTCGTCCTCCCGGTTGCTATCTGAAAAAACCTCAATATAGTGTTCTCTGCCAGCAGTGCACCGATGGCCTGGTGCCCAGGGCTCTTTGCATGTGAAGCACAACTACTCCTCCTGAGGTCCTTTCGTGTCTCATCATCTAGCTGCCCCCACCCCTGTGTGGTCCTCTGAAGTCGAGGTCTAATCTCATGCCCCTTCTGTGGAAAAGGGGTCCATGTAGGAAAAGGCACTCTAGTCTTGGGGATGGCCCCCTATAGATCTTTGGAGCACAAAATCGCCTCCTACAACATGGAGGGTCTGTGTAACTTCACCAATCCACGCAGGGACTCAAGTAAGCCCTCAATGGTGTATACCCTCCTAGCCTCTGATAGATCAGGAACCATCACTGATACTCGTAGAAACTTTGAGATGTATTGCTCCGAGTTCCCTGTTTGGCGCAATTGGGTTAGCTCTTTGAAATGGGCCTCTGGATCTCTCTAGTCAAAACGCTCCACCACCCTCCTAGTGAAATCCTCATAGGAAGCCACATTGGCATGCCTTAGGGTGGCCAAGCCATGAAACCACCAGTCATGGGCTTCACCCTTCATGTGCAACGTGGCCATCTTAATGGCTTTCTCTTCTATCATCCGGTTGAGTTGGAAGTAGATGTCCATCTTCTCAGCCCAAGCCCTAGTGATGCACATGGCAATGCCATCGAAAGTAGGGAAGTACATCCTCCCTATGGTCCTCTGCAACTCATAGTTCTGGGTTCCCTGTCCTCCATAACCCTTGTTCTTCTCACTCTGCTTGACCTTGCAGAAATCTCTAAAAGGGAGTGCTTCCCTGAAATCTACATCCATAGATTGCCACTCTCTGAAATAGTCTCCCATCTGAATGGGGTCTTCACCCCTTGTTGGTTCGATTTGTGCCACTAGTACGAAAGAGGGCAGTGTGGCACGAGTTGGCCCACTAACTAATGGGTGTTGCGCTGCTGGTGAGGGGTGATCGAATGGCTGAGAGGCTCAAGAAGTTTCCCCAAATAGAAACCCTCTAGGAGTGGTCCTCTCTCTGTTCCGCAGCTTTATCTCTTCCAGCATATCTTTCTGGCACTTGGCTAAGTCATTTAGGGCTCTCAGGAGGCTGTCGAAAGCCATCTCTTCCCTATTCTTGGGTTCAACCATGTCCTCCTCTTCTACCATTGCTTTCCCTCTGTCCTTCGTGTCTAGAGTAATCTCCAGCTCTCTTTCTCTGCTCCGGTACCTCTGCCTTCAGTGTGTGATGTGTTGCTGGTCCCCTTCTCTCATAGGAGAAAATCCCCACAGCTGAGCTAAGAACTAGGCTCTGATACCACTAGAATGTTCCTCAATAGGAATACAAGTAATATAAAGCAAATAATCTGTTCAACGAAATATAAAAACGAAATACATATTAAAAACCCATGGAAATGCTGGAAATAAGGAACTGTTGAGCCATTTATTACTTCTTTAAGTCAAAATACAATGGATAAAAGAATGGTGCACCTGGGCTTGTCTCAATGGACAAGCATGACCAAACCCAAGTGAGAAATGGTCGAACCAATCACTGCTCCAACTGTTGCACCAATCTACATTTCGCTACCCAGAAAACTACCTTTTCTGCTAAGTTTGAATGGCTGGAAAATCACCTTCCTGTGCTCAGAAAATTATAAGATTCGAGCCCTGAACTCCTTGGCCTAAACCCAAAAAACCCATGAAAGAATTTAGTTGGTTTAGACTTCTGAAATTTGACCCCCAAGGAGCCCAACTTCGGCTGCAACTGCAAAACTCGACCTACTGGAATTTGCCTGTAAATCCTCCCGGAAAATGTCCCAAAGTGTTGGGCTGACCCCTACTACAAATCCCCTGACTTCCCTAATGGGATTCCGGCCTGTAGCACCTGCTCCTAAGCCCCATGAAAATGCTAGAATGGCCCTCTGCATTGTCCCCAAGCCCAGTAATTCGAACTTCTGGGATGTTGGCTCCAAAACTCTCATGCCATGAACGCACAAACAGTTGGACTTATGGGGCAGTCACTCCCTTGCCTTGCAAAACCCCAAAAGGTTGGCCACTCGGATGATAGTCGCTTTGTTTGCAAAACTTAAATTTGGTGATTTTCATTAACTAATCACCAAACTGGTGGAGTGAAAAGGTTTGTACGGTCCAACAAAACAATGATCAGACCCCAATCTAACCACACGGGGCACAATGCATGTTAGTGAGGCAAAGGGGAGGTCGATAATTGAGCCCCAATCTCATGCACCCTTGTCCAACGAACAGAGGAGGTTGTGTGGAGACCAAATAACCCAAGGCACAGAGGAAGTGGTGGGTTGGGACAGAACCTGGCCCATCGAAACCTCGCCACCGAGCTATTGGGCCACCAAGCCCCCAAAAGTGTTTATGTAGGAAGGGAATGGAGAGGACCAATTCACTTGCGAGACTGTCTAGTGGAACGTCACCACTGGACCACCAAGCCCCCAAAAGGTTAAAGTGAAGTAAACAAGTAGTGGAGTCGATCCAATGTGACATGTGTCTCGTGGACCCACTAAGCTCGCGAACCTTCGAGCCACCCAACTAACGAGGAGTTAAAGAGAGAGAGGATCCAAGAGACCCTAGGTCGGTACAACATGCATCTATGGGCTCCACTTCAGGTGGCAAGTCTCGTCCTTATGCCATTTCTCATGTTACCATATCAAAGCACAAAGCAACTCGACCCAGCCTCAGTTCCACTCCAAAACTTTGTCCAAGGCCTACTGCCATAACCCTTGCACGTGATTAAACCTTGAAATGGGAAGTCGACGCGAGGTTGCACTGATCTCGCGTGACGTGGTCCTATGGACCCACCAAGATCAGGCCTTGATCCAAATTGCATGTAACGGGAAAATGATGCGAACGAGAGTGGGACCCGTGTTGATTTTTCAAGTGCAATAGATACAAGCAGTGATTTCTGAAAAACTAATAATTACTTCTAATGATGAAGCAATTATTTTAGCACTTCCAATCTTATCATTAAGCACTTCCAATTTTATCATTAAGCACTTACACTTTAGAAATTCAACCATAAGTGCACAAGGATTGTAGAGATCACAATGCACAAAGATAACACAAGATTTACCCTGGGAAAACCCACTTGGGGGAAAAACCTAGCACCCTTTTCCTTAGAGAAATTCTTTAGTTGAACAGCAGATGCTCCTAATAATGCTAGTCAAATATGATGGTTAAACCAACCAACAATGTTATGGTCAAACTTGGTCAAACTGCCCTCTTGTCAAGTCAATCTTCTTCCCAACAAACTCAGCCTTACCTGATATGCCTAGGGCCGAAATTCGACCTCCCAAAATCTACCCATAAACTTCGCCTTGTTGCTCGGAAATTCAGACCTGCTACCCAGAATATGTTGCTCAAAAGTTCGACCTACTACCCAGAATATGACCAGAAACTCGCACACATGAAGCTGTAGGAGAGAGAACCACATGTGCGAAGTCAAGGAGAGATAGAAAAGATACTTGATATGTCTTCGTCCTTCTTCTTCTTTTCCTTTGCTTGGATGCCCAGAAGATAACGGGAATAGATGAAATAACTCCAGAAGCGACTCACCCTATGAACCCACTTCTTATAGTGAACTACCACTATTGAAACCATTGTTCCAGTTCTGCTTGTTGGTGCGGTTGTTGCTAGCGCTAGTTGATGTCACTACTAATGATTGATGCCAAAGTGGGTGTGCTTTTCTAACCTCCTTGGGTTCCGGTGGTTTGTAAGGTCCTCATGCTGGTTACTATCTATCTCTATGGAAGTAGTGTTGCTAGGTCGGGTAAGAGAGATGGAGAGGAGCCTTTTGAATTGAAAGCTCTCCATTTTAAAAAGGATAGAGAGCTTGCCCCTCTATTTTCAAAAGGCCTGCCCCAAAACCAAACACAAATGCACGTCGAGAAAGGAAGGAAAGAGCAAACCATTTTTCACTCGCTTATGCCAGAGCAAACACCACTGAACAAATAGGACCAATGCCCCATGAAAGCAGTAAGTAAGAGAGAGAAAGGAAGATAGTCGGGCAGGCATGCGCTAAGGAAAATTGGTGAGCAGCTTATTCAATTGTTGGAAACGTTGCTCACATTTCTCAGACCAAATGAACTTGACTTTCTTCCTCTGCCACGATGTAATAAGATGCGCTACTTTAGAGAAACCCTCAATATCTTGTGAGAGATCGAATTGTGCTTGAAGGAGAAGGTTGAGTGCCTTATATGTAGTGTTTTGGCTAGCCTGAATGGGTGTCCCTTCATTGGGGCCGACTTGACAAGCTTGGAGCCAAAATTCAAAATTTTTCTCTTTTGAAACATGTTGGAGCCCAAGTGTGAGCTTGGGTTAATTATGAAAAAATAATGTAAATGTAAATGAAATGAAGTGCAAAAGACATGTAAATGCATAATGCAAATGTGGAATGACATGAAATGTAAATCAAATGAAACTGGAGTTGTCATGGAGGGAAAGTTGGTTAAAGATATTTTCCTTAAAACATAAAATATTCTCTCCTAGGTTTAGGGTTAGGGTTTTTGAGGAGCACGTAGGGAAGGTTTTGAGTCCATCTTTTGCCTACTGTGTTGTGTAGGGTCTTGGGGGGTGTAAGGAGTTGTGGAGGTTGTGCAGCGTCCCTACCACCATCAGAGGGAGGCCTGCATATGATGTAAATTTTTGTGTGTTAATGGCAAGGAAACCTGGATTCCAGTTAATTATTGTGTTTGCAACTTGTTTAGTTCGTTGTCTAGTAATTGCAACAGTTTTACATGTGTTTGTTTGCAGCAGTATGGTTTTCTGTGCAACAGTGGTGTTCTGTAAGGTACACTGTTGATTTAATTTGTTGTTAGTTTGTTGTCCATGTGTGGTGTTTATTTCTGCAATTAGTTTTTGTTTTCTCTTGCTAGCCCTTCTGGCCAGAGGGTAAAAATTTTTGCCCAACAAAATCAAAACGAAGAACATCTTTATATTAATCATTATATATATTTTATTTTTGAAACTGACATGAAAAACATGTATTACATAATTCAAGGGCTAAAATATTAATTATGAAGACCAGTGAAGCACCACCCCACCCTTATTAAAACCGTGGGTACTCGCGGGTAAAAACGGGTCAAAAGGGAGGATGGGTAACCCTCATTAAACCCGCGTTCTTTATCCTTACTCGGTGGGTTTTGTACAAGACCCGTTTACCCTCATTAGACCCGCAGGTAGCCTATAAGACTCCCAACGGACCCCTATAAGACCCTTCAGGGAGCAAAACCCCCAAATTGTCCACAAATTCATTTTTCTTTTTTTCTTTTTTGGAAATGAGGTGGAGGAAAAGGGAAATTGGAGGAAAAAAATATATAAGCACCTCTCTCCCTTCTATTTCTCATTCACTTGTCATTTGGGTGTTTGGCTAATTTGCGTGAGTGTTGAAACTTGAGAGTGAAGCTAAAGGAGTGTGAAGGAGCTGTTGGAGGAGGCTAAAGGAGGCTTCATCGAATCAGACTAAGCTTCAAGTAGGCTTCATGAACCTAGTTAGAATGTTTTTTTCTTATGTTTGCAAATTTTTTTTTGATTGGGAATATGCCTGTGGGTGAGAAACTCAACCACACAGGGTCGCTGTGTCGCTGAGTTTCTCACCCACACAACCAAAAAAAATTGCAAATTTAAAAAAAATCAAAACCAAAAAACAAAAAAAAATCTTCTAGATTTTGTTACCATGCCACCAAAGGGTTTCAGACAGATTCGTGATTCGGCATGAGCAAATGGTCAACGAATCATTCCCAGTAATGACCACAATATCGAGTGCAATTATTGCAATGCCACAATGTATGCAAGCATAAATAGTCTGAAATACTACCTAGCCAGAATTCTTGGGCATGGTGTGGGATGTTGTCAAAGTTGCCCTGATGAAGTCACTACTGAAATGGTAGTTGCTTTGGAAGCCATTAAAGAAGCAAGTTCTAAGAGGGCAAAAAGGAAGGATGATATTGTTGGGATAGGTAGATCTTCATCTTAGAGTGAAACACAGTTTCAAAGTCCAAGTATTGGTAACTCCTCTTCAACTGCTATGGCAAACAAGAGTATAACCTCTTTTTTCTTCAGTCCTTGTACAACTCCAAGATCTCAACCAACCTTGGACAGTTTCAATGGTAAGAAGAGGAAGGAGGCAGATATGGCAGTGAGGAGGTTTTGGAAACATAACAGTCTTTCATTCAACTATGCAAAGTCTTATTTTTATCAGCCCATGGTGGATGCCATTGCATGTGTTGGCCCTAGATACAAAGCCCCAACTTTGATGCATTTAGGGGGAAAGATCTAGATGAGGAGCTTGAGTGTGTCAAGGAACAATTGGAGAACATTAAAAGCTCATAAAAGTCATCTTAAGCAAGTTTAATGTTCAATGTTTAATGGGGCAGAGGAATGATTTTAGATTATGGGGATAAGAATTGTATTGATCATAAAAGTCATCTTAGGCAAGTTTTTGACAAATGTTCCATGAGATTTTAATGTTCTCCAATTGTTCCTTGACACACTCAAGCTCCTCATCTAATGGGGCAGAGGAATGATTTTATTCCTCTGCCTCATAATCTAAAATCCCTCCAGTCCTTCCTAGGAAAAGTAAATTTCCTTAGAAGATTTATTCCCAATTACGCAGAATTAGCAAAAACTAATCAAAGCCTTTTGAAAAAGGACGCAAAATTTCTGTCGAAAGAAGACAGTAGAAAGGCTTTTCAGGAAATAAAGAATGTTATAGCCAAAGCTCTTGTTTTAATCAATCCCGATTATTATAAGGATTTCATGATTTTCTCTTTCGCTTTTGAGGATACCATTGCTAGTGTCTTACTTTAGACAAATCAGGATGGGTAAGAGCAGCCTATTGCTTTCATGAGTAGAGCGCTTCAGAATTCTGAGTTCAATTACACTACCATGGAAAAGCAATATTATGCCTTAGTTAAATCTCTTAAGCATTTCAGGACATATGTGGGATATTCCAAAGTCATAGCTTACGTCCCACATTTCCGGTATCAATGATATATTAACTCAAACCAATTGCTTAAGGACCCGTGCTAGGTGTGTAACGAAAATTCAAGAATATAATTTGGAAATTTAACCCACCAAGTTGGTTAAGGATCAAGGTTTAGCAAAGATGTTAACTGAAAATAACGAGAAAACTCTTCGTTTGATTTGTCTTAACGATTCATCTTCACCTGAGCTGCAAAGGTTAGGAGAGCATGAATGGTACAAGGATAGTATATATTACCTATTGAATCTTACATGTCCTAGCCATTTAGTTGCCCAAGGATTTCATGATTTTCTCTTTTGCTTCTGAGGATACCATTACTAGTGTCTTACTTCAGAAAAATAAGGATGGGCAAGAGCAGCCTATTGCTTTCATGAGTAGAGCACTTCAAAATTCTGAGTTCAATTACACTATCATGGAAAAGCAAGCTTATGCCTTAGTTAAATCTCTTAAGTATTTCAAGACATATGTGGGATATTCCAAAGTCATAGCTTATGTCCCACATTCTGGTATCAAAGATATATTAACTCAAACTGATTGCTTAGGGACCCGTGCTAGGTGAGTAACGAAAATTCAAGAAATAATTTAGAAATTTAACCCACCAAGTTGGTCAAGGATCAAGGTTTAACGGAGATGTTAACTGAAAACAACAAGAAAGCTCTTGGTTTGATTTGTCTTAACAATTCATCTTCATCTAAGCTGTAAAGGTTAGGAGAGCATGAATGGTACAAGGATATTATATATTACCTATTGAATCTTACATGTCCTAGCCATTTAGTTGCTCATAAAAGAAGGGCTCTTAGATTAAAGGGCTTCTAAGTATTGCCTCATGAACGATGGCCTTGGGTGGCGAAATCGAGAGGACATTATACTTAGATGTGTTGATGAAATTGAGTCTAAAAAGTTGATTTCCGAGTTTCACTTTGGATTCTGTGGAGGGCATTATGCTGCTAAAACTACCGCCCACAAAATTCGTAGAGTTGGATATTATTGGCCTTCAATTTTTACTAGTGTGCACAAATTTGTTAGAAGTTGCCAGTCCTGTCAACTATTCACTAGGAAGCAGAAGCTAGTTGCCCTGCCCCTTCAACCTGTGGTTGTTGAGGCTCCTTTTCAGCATTGGGGTCTAGATTTCATAGGGAAATTCCATGAAAAATCTAGCAATGGCTACTAATGGATTTTGACCGCTACTAATTATTTTACAAAATGGGTAGAAGCCATTCCAACTAAGAATGCCATTGAAAAGATTATTATGAATTTTCTTGAAAATCAAATAATTACTAGATTTGGTGCCCCTGCCAAGATCACTACTGACAATGCTAAGGCTTTCAGTTCTATGGAACTTTCATCTTTCTGTTTTAATTGTGTTATGTCATTCATCTAACTATTATCCTCAGGGTTTATAACCATTATCAAGAAAATAGTGGGAGATTATAAGCGATCTTGGGACAGTAAAATCAAGTATGCTTTGTGGGCAGATAGGATAACAAAAAAGAAAGCTACTGGTAAAAATCCCTTTGAATTAGTTCATGGCCTGGATGCAACTTTGCCAATGCACCTTAAATTGCTAGCTTACAAACTCCTTCAACACTTTACTAGCGATAAAACTGTTGTCCAGAATAGAAATGATCAGCGTGTAGGGTTGGATGAAACTCATAGGAAGGCTTTTGATAATATGTATAAGAATCAATCTAACATCAAGAAAAGATTTGAGAAAAAAATCTTGTCCTAGATCTTTGCAAGTTGGAAATATGGTCTTGTTGTGGGACCGAACGAATGAAAAACCAGGAAAGCATAACAAATTTGACAGTTGGTGGTTGGGACCATACATCATTCGAGGCATTGTTGGACCCAACTCATTCCATTTGAGCACGTTGGAAGGCAAACCACTAGATTTATCCGCAAATGTCCAAATGCTCAAATTGTACTTCAAAGAAGACATTTGATGCCACTGGGCATCCTTTGTATTGTATTCCTAACCCTACACCCTTTTATTTCAGCGTTTCATTTTGTAGTTATGTCAAATTTATGTTTTTCATGTTATTAGGATAGTTAATAAATGAAGAGCTTATATCTTTCCTGTGCTTAATATTATATGATGAATTTTGGATGGACGCTACTTATGTTATCTTGTGTGTTGCGTGGATGCATATTATGGATTCTCACATTCCTCTAGTGCAGCAACGTGTCCCCAAGTAGAGCCAGATGTTGACTACTACGTGTCAACGACCCATAATAGTACACCCCTTTTTTCGCAAAAGGAATAGCACTTGATCGATGTGCCTGTGTTGTTCAGCTATCATCATCAACGTGATTTCCAAGATGTTATAATGTAAACCCATTATGCATGTATCTGATATAAATAATCTCAGCAAATCTGTGTCATGTAATAACCTAGGTAAACCTACTTTTCTGGTGACAATCTACATTCTGGGAGGCTTTTTGTCTCACCGATCTATTCTCGGATGGTTGGCAAAGTTTTCTTTCAGTATTATCCCAAAGATAGAATAGATTTTTTCGTTGGAATCTTAGGCAAGTCCTAGTGTTCTAGATCGAGTCTATGTAAAAGTGATTTGGGAATAATCCTAACTATTTGGTTAGGTTATTTTATTACAAATTGTTTGGTCTGTTGGATTATATTTGTGTCATAGAAATGGGTAGTCTGTGAGGGTCTATTACAAATGGGTTTTCCCCCTTTTGATGTAAAAAATATGAAAATCATGATGTAAAATGTCTTGAGGATTGGAAAAATAATTTATCACCTCGTAGGTTAATTAATTAAATTTTCTCGCAAAAAATTAATTAAAATCTCATGCCAGAAATTTAATTAATTCTAGGTCCTAGGTAAATTTAAATTCTCCAAAGGCAAAATTCGTCGGACCTAAAAAATTAAATTTTAAAAAGTCTCAGGACTAAGGTAAATTAATTATTCTGCTAAATTTTAAACCTTTGATCCCTGGGGGTTAAGTCAAAGTCAATTTTATGGGGAAATTAACTCAAAAATTTTATTTTTGAGTTAATTAAAATGCATTTAATCAAAAATTTCAAATTTCCCCAAATATTTAAATATTTCGACGGATTAGATTAAAAGAAATCTTAATCTTCATCAATGGTCGAGATTTCTTTGACAAGGATCACTCGAACTAGCCGTTGAAAGATTTTTCTTTAAATAGGAAGTCATTTATCGATGGATCCGACCTCTGAGTCGTGTGCTTAACAAGTAGCTTTGGTGTAATCTTTTTTCTGCATAATAAATAAAAACTTTGGGGTTAAATTCTGTTGGTGTTACTCTTCATGGTAATATTGTAAGATGTGTTGTTTTCATGCATAATTTTTTTTTAAAGCCATTGATGATAGCTTTTAAAGAGTGATTTGAGTACAAGTATTTTGCTCAGTCACTAAGGTGTAAATAATAATTTATTGGAATGTAATAGCAGGTATCTCTATTTGTCTGAATTTTATTATTATTTTCTCGCTCTATTTTGATCGTTGGATTGAGTTTTGCAAGGAAATCTTGATTTTTGGATCCTCGGACGTTAAGGGAAATTTTCAGTTGGACCAACCAACTCTCTATCCGTGTTTTCTGAAGAGCCTAACTATATTAGCTCCGAGCTTATCATAAGATTTTATTGGTGATACATGAAGGGTTTCGAGTTAACACCTCCTTCAAAATTTAAAAATTTAATTTTTGTGTGGAAAGTTGATAGATTTGGTTGTTGAAAGCATTAGATTATCAGATTTGGGAGCGGAGTTGGACTCATACTCCTAAGATCTGATAGATCTGCCATTCTTGCGCATACATCTGTAATTTTTTTGGTTTTCTTACTCGAGTTTCTGGGGTTTTATTTATTTTTGTATATCTAGGTTCTGAATGTTTTTGTTTTCGTTTTTGCAAGTACAGCATGCAAATCTGAAAAAGAAGTTTAATTTAAAGCCAGGTCTAGGCCTTGGACGTTAAGATCTGGCCTCAAAATCATTTTGCAGGGATACTATTCAATCTTTTTTGCAATCCAAGGGTTGTGAAATTCTTAAATCTTGAAATTTTCATGAGGGTTTCAAGAATAAATCTAAAGCAAAAAGATTTTAACGTTTTAATCAGAATTTCTGGAAATGTCTTAAGGGATTTTCTGGCTACCATTTATCTGAGTTTTCCGATCTGCTGTCTGGATTTTCGATTCGCTGCAAAAATTTCAAAATTTTTGTAGAAAACCCTTATCCCTCCATTACTCCAGCCTTCATCTGTTGCCCGAGGTTTTCCCATTGTCCGCTGTAATTTTTGAATTCGCTACCCTCATCCCCTCGATTTCCGTTTCATGCCTGTATGTTGCTTTATCTTCTTCGTTTTCGGCTCCTCCTTGTTGATCTTCTGCTGCCATTATCTCCAAACCTGCGGCCATCCTTTCCCTTAACTCCTCGCAGACCTGCATCTGTCACTGCATGTTGCCTAATCCCCTGCCTTCTCGCATGAGTTCCTTTCCTGCTGCCATCTGCAGCTCACCTATTTGCCTTCCTCTTCGTGTCTCCTTTCCCTCCCGTCGTCGACCTGCTGTGTCTCCCTTTTCCCTCTATCAACACTCCATACCCGCGACTCCTTCCTCTCCATCCACCTGCGTCACAATTCCTCTTGTTGCATCTCCATTGCCCCTCCGTCAAGCTGCTAGCCGCTGTCGTCGAGCCCTACAAAACCAAATACGCTTCGATTTCCCTTTTTTCTTTTTTTAATAAAATTGAGTTTCATTTTTTTTTTAAACTTTGGTTAGGTTAGATCCATTTTGATTTAAAATTCGATTTTTTTTGTTTTGTTTCTAGTTTCTCCTTTTCCCTTTTTTTTGTTGTTTTAATTTTTTTTATTACTTTGGGCTTTTGTGTTTTGATTTTTTATTCATTTTGATTTTATTTTTAAAAACTTAAAAACTAAAAATTAAACAACAAAAGGATATATATAACAAAAAAAAAAAAAAAAAAAAAAAAACATATAAAAAAAATTGGCGACTTTAGAATTGCTAATTGAAATAAATCAAAAGCAAAACTTAAGCTTTCACATTTAAAAAGTTCTAAATTTTTATGTGGCCTACGACCCATAAGAAATTTAAATTTATTAAGTACTTTTGATTTTTATTTTTTGTCACATCAACAAATTTAATTGCCATATTAAATTTGCTTCATAAGCTTACCACATTAAAAAAATTAGCTAAGAGATAATTAAATTCTAATCTAAAGTTCCTTGGTGTCTTTTTGTATATTAAGTGTAAAATTTTAATTTTTGTGGTAGTGATCTCTTTATTGTCAAGTGCAATTAAAGTTTTAAAATCATATTGAGTATAGGAGAAAGATGGATATGGGATTTAATATCTAGAAACTCTTGCATGATAAAGTTTTGAGCATTCACATTTAATTGTTCATGATCATCGCTTTGCCACATTATAAATTGCTCTAGGTAACTTGTTTTCATTTAGTCTTTGGTTAATTGAACATAAGGCACTAGTCTAAAATCATTTTATCTTGAACGGGAAAGGGAGCTGCGACGGCACTGCAATGAAGTCCGGCGTGAGATCTAGCACAGCTTCGACTCTTTCAGTTCATGATTACATTGGGCTCTCAGAGTCTCAGGAGTCTGATGGAAGCCCGGAAGATGCAAAGCTCAACTTGGGCTTGAGTCTTTCTTACAAGAAAGAGCCCCTTAATGCCGCAGCAGGATTCAATGGTTCAGAAAAAGCCTATCAGAAATGGGTTTCTCACGAGGAGTATCATGGGTCTCAGCAGGGTGTGTGGGCGAAGGTGGGATTCGAACATCGGATCTCTCAGGAGAAAGGGGCTTCTTCCTCCTCCATATTTGCAGGGGTTCAGGTGTTGAGGAGCGGGGTAGGCGCAAGGATTCTTAATGCAGAAGATCTGCAGGCTTCTCCTGCGCCCCATACGGCTGTTGCTCAGGACGTCGGTGAGCGTGTCAGGCCTGGTTATGGGTTCTCTAACTCTGGTAGAGTTAGCATGCCTCCTTCAACTGCTACCCCTGCGGCTATTTCCAGAACAAAGAGAATACACAATGAGTCCGATAACTCTGATGGAATCCAGAACAGCTCTGAGGTTTCAAACTTCCTACTGGAGAATGATCACGCAAGAGTTACCAAACTCAAATGTCTGGACTTAGAGCCCAAACTGTTTGACGAAATGCCTGAGCGAGATGAAACACACTGGCAAGCCTCGTTTCAGATCCAGATCAAGCTCCTCTCAGGCAAAACTATGCTACATTGGGTAGACTCTCAGGATCTGGTGAAGGACCTCATGCATGCGCTGGAACTTAAGCTGGGAATTCCCTCGGCAACTCAACGACTTCTCCACGAAGGTAAACAACTAGAGAAGCTCCACCCCCTTTCTTTCTACAGCATAAAAAGAAATGCCACCATTTTTCTTTCCCTTCGATTGAGAGGAGGAGCGGTTGGACAGTCTTCCTCAGCCAAGGCATTCTCATACAAGGATGCTGTCCATTCACCAAGGCAGGAACAGACAGTTCCACCAGCTCAGGCGCCCAAACCTTTTCTGGTGGACAAACTTGAGGAGACTCCCTCCATTGAAATAGTGCACCCTTCCTTAGATGAGCAAACCCAACAGCTTGCTGAGCAAGGCATTATTTGCAGGTTCAATGGGTTGTGGCCACGGACAGCAGATCTCTACCAGTGGATCCACTCCAACTGGACCAACAATTGCAAGGTTTTTTTGTGCTCAAAGGGCTTTTTCATTACGGTGTTTGTTTTTGAGGAGGACTACCAAAAAGCTTTAAAAGAAGGGCCTTGGTTCTGGGGCTCAGCAGGTTTATTCCTCACTCCCTGGTTTCCGGACTTCGATCCATCCTCGGCAATCATCACCAAGCTCCCAATCTGGGTCAGACTTCCTAATCTCCCAGCTCATCTTTGGCACTTTGCAGTGTTCCAAAGAATCGGCAATTCTCTAGGCCGCTACCTCGACACAGATATTTCTAGAGCAGAAAAAGGCTTATATACCTTTGCCAGAATATGTGCAGAAATAGACATCAGCAAAGGAATCCTGGACAAGATCAATCTCAAAATTGGAGACTTTCATTGGACCCAGTACTTGGATTATGAGAATACAGCTTTCCGCTGCCGCAACTGCCATCTTACAGGGCATCTCCAGAGCTCTTGTCCCTCGAAGCCTGCCCCAACAAAGAAAGCCAATCATAAGCAGAAATCCAAAAGCTGGAAGCCTCATGACCCTCCCCCCATGGATGATCTTGATTTAACCTCGGATGAAGAGGAGATAAATGAGGAAGAAATGGAGGCCACGACAGCGCCGGAACCGCCATCGGCCGCCCATGAGGATTGCTCCGTCCAGCCATGCCCCCAGAAAAGGAATCATGAATCCTCCACCTCGGACTCAGACAAGGAAATATCTCAAGCAACCCAGCTCTGTTTGCAAATCACGCCAGTTCAGCAGTGCCCTCCTGAATGGATCAAAGTAGGCAAAAAGAAAGGAAAAAAATTCCGCATAGCTGATCCCTCCCATGTAGGGTAGAATCATTTGCTTTGTTTTGTTCTCCGGTTTTTCTAGTCACTTCATGCTATGTTCTTCTCTCTGCTCTTCGCTTCTAGGAGCCGAAGTGGATGCCTATCCTTTCCGGCTGCCTATGTTCTGGTTTCTCTTGGCTCTGCCTGTTTCCAGGCTTGATTGTACTATATTGCTCCTTTATTAATAGATTTAGTCATATTCTACAAAAAAAAAAAAAAAATCATTTTATCTTGTGGTTGCGTCTTGTTTTATTAAATCTATCCATCTCAGTTAACCAGGACTCGTTTACACTCATCAAGTTGTCCACCTTTAAGTCTC
Source organism: Pinus taeda (assembly GCA_000404065.3). NCBI lineage: Eukaryota > Viridiplantae > Streptophyta > Pinopsida > Pinales > Pinaceae > Pinus > Pinus taeda. Next base: position 50,083 of record APFE030997206.1, read on the forward strand.
CTAGAGCCTGTATTTCACAAGTTATTCTCATTCATTCACCTTAGGGACTACCCCCTTGACTTGTCTAGGAGAAAGTCTAAATGGAGTGAGTAAAGATTAAAGTGACAACCCTTATTCTGAGAGTTGTCCCAGTGCCTAAACACTTTGTGCAACAACAAGTATTAATCAAAATATAGGTGAGAATGATCTAGAAGGAGGATGAAGTCAAGTTTTAATCTTAGCCATTGATTAGAGACTCAATCTCAGTCGTTGATGATCCAAAATGGATTTAGTTTTGCCTCGGGATCAAATTCTTCAAATTCAAATGAAAGTTGAATCAAATCGAAGTGCTCATCGATACGATTCCAACGGTGCGAACGGCGTGTAAATCCGAATCCGAAGTGAAGAAGTTAAAGCCAGTCAAAGTTTCAAGGCAAACTAGGGCACGTGTCATCCTGGGAATGCGCCATATGTCCAAGGTGATGTCATCAAGGTTGGTGATGTGTCATGATTTGATTGATTGATATGAGCCAATCCGGTGCTAATACGTGGCAGCCTGGATTTGCCCAATGTTGGCATGAAATCTCAAAATTTTGGGGGTTAGGTAGGATCGAGCCCCTGACCTCCCAGAACTACTAAGATGCTAAGATCTCGCAGGAACAACGCACAGATCAGGCTACAAGAATGGCTTGATAAAAACCGGATGGGGTTATATTTATTGTTATGGTTGAAGGCCACTGGAAAAAGGCCAGACGGTCAGGGTCAACCCCACGACCGTCGGTCACTATACCGGAATTCGAGCATGTGTTAATGTTATATACCTAGGGGGGATAATATGGGGTACCAAGGGAGGTACCCAAGGTAATAATGTAATAATGGGATGGGCCATAGTAATAAATAAGGTGGTTAACCCATATCATGTAAGGGACCACAAGTAGTTAGTAATAAGGTAATGGGCCCATGGTATTAGTTTGATGGTATGAGAGAACCATGGTAATGACCCATGGTATTGTATGTATGAGGCCTATATAGAGGCTAGAGACTCCACATAGAGGGAAGTCAAGGAATAGTGTCAAGGAATATTGTATGAACAGGCATATGGTTTGTGGAGTGCTCTCCTTCCTTAAGGAGTGAATGTATGGTGTTGCCCTACTTCAAGGGTTTTGATCAATAAAGTGAATCATTTCTAACTATTTCGATCTTGTTATTTATTGGGTTATTTCCGTTATCATATATTTATGGGTTAGATCTATAACAAGTGGTATCAGAGCACTTTCTTGGGCAAAAAAGTGGAGAATTTTTTTTTTATTTTGTGCAGGATTTCGGGGGCGGCGAGTTTGCAGATCAGATTTGTACGATTTGGTGTAAGATCTGCAAAATCCAATTGTAGATCTGGATACTATGTGAAAAAATACCCGATTTCAAAAAAAAAATCAGTCGAATCGGAGTCCGGATGAAGGAGATATCGCTGATATAAAAATCAATGGGGTTGCAGACAATTTTTCAGGACAGCAAGTTTGCGGCACAGATCTAGAGGTCCTAATGCAAGATCTGAAGAATCTAATTGTAGATCTGAATTGTTTGTGAAAAAATACCCGATTTCAAAAAAAAATCAGTCGAATCGGAGTCTGGATGAAAGAGATATCGTTGATTTAAATTCAACGCTTTTTTGCAGAAATTTTGGCGACGGCAGGAGAGTTGCAGCGCAGATTTGAAATTCCAGTACCTGGATCAAGATTTCTATCACATGGACAGATGCAAAATGATTGTTCCATTTCTGAAAACATGTTATAATAGGGATTCTGAGCAATATTAACGGAACTGTGACACTTTCAAATTTTCTCCAAGTGAGTGAATTTTTTTAGAACCCTCTTCATGGCAGTTCATTTTAGAGGAAAAGATAATGGTCCTACTATTGAAGAATACATAAAAAAACACAAGCCATTATGGGCACATAATTGGAGAACTTTTGTAGTGTTTAATTTTGAAGATGAGGCAGCCACATGGTGGGGATTACTTAATCAAAAGAAGTGTTCCAACTTGCCTGATGAAGAATTTGAAAAATTACTTTTAGACAGATGATCTCATGCCAGAAAACAAGATAAGAAGAAACGAGTGGGGCTATTTCCTACTGGTATATCCTTATTGCAGGTTCATGGATTGATTCAGAAAGAGAAGATCATTGTTTCTATAAATCCTAATTGTAAGCATAATTTCATCAATGTTAATTTGGCAAATAAATTGCAAATTTCAGCAAAACACATTGAACACACACAGGTGGATGATGAAGATCTTCAAGTGTATAAGGATTTGAAGATTTCTATGGATAAGTATGTGTTGCATGGTGATTTTTATACTTTAGAGATGGATAATATGGATGTTGTTTTGGGATATCCTTGGATGGAATCAGTGGGTACTATCAATATTAATGTGCAGAAGAAATTCCTAAAGCTCTGGTTTTAAAAGAAGAAAATTACACTATAGGATATTTCCAACAATAAATAGGTAGAGTCCACGAAAGTTGATGCAGAAGATGTTCTAGGGACTGACATATCAGATGATGAGCAGTTGATGGTCGACAATCAGACACAAACAGAGGCTGAAGCTGAAAAGGTTACAAGTGTTGACACATCTGATGAGGGTTCAATGGTTGAAGTAATATTGGAAGATAAGACACCACAGCAAGCACCACAACATGCACCAGATAAAAGTCAGGCTCCAATAAAGGGTGAATTAAAGAAAAAGATATTGTGGGTTAAAACTTCAACATATCATCACCCACATCACCCAACAAGACAACCATCAAGATGGCAACCAATTAGTCACAAGGACAACAACCCCTGCAAGACCGATAGAGAGGAGCGAAGATCCACCTACTACACATCAACACAGAAGAGCTACCATGGTCAACTTCCATCTCAAGCGAGCGAGGCACCAGCGAAATCGAGGGTTCACCTTTCTTTTGGATGGCTAGATGCACGTGCATGGTACCAGTGGACTACTCTTTTGAGTAGATCTTATTATTTGTGTTCTTCCCATGTTTCGGGGACGAAACAAGCTAAAGGGGGTGGAATGTTATATACCTAGGGGGGATAATATGGGGTACCAAGGGAGGTACCCAAGATAATAATGTAATAATGGGATGGGCCATAGTAATAAATAAGGTGGTTAACCCATATCATGTAAGGGACCACAAGTAATTAGTAATAAGGTAATGGGCCCATGGTATTAGTTTGATGGTATGAGGGAACCATGGTAATGACCCATGGTATTGTATCTATGAGGCCTATATAGAAGCTAGAGACTCCACATGGAAGGAAGTCAAGGAATAGTGTCAAGGAATATTGTATGAACAGGCATATGGCTTGTGGAGTGCTCTCCTTCCTTAAGGAGTGAATGTATGGTGTTGCCCTACTTAAGGGTTTTGATCAATAAAGTGAATCATTTCTAGATATTTCGATCTTGTTATTTATTGGGTTATTTCTGTTATCATATATTTCTAGGTTAGATCTATAACAGTTAACATATGTCCAAACAATATGCCACATTCACCACGGAAATAGAACCATATATGGTATATTATACCATATGAATGCCACATTAACGAACGAAATAGCGGAGATAGGATATGGTATATCAAATGTTAACCAACGAAACAACAAAGATATGATATGGTGTTATCCAATGTAAAACGACGAGAGTGTCGAGCGGGGCTTTCGACCTGCCGACCTCCAACCTTGTATACCAATGACTTTGCATAACTCCGCTAACCAACATGTCAATAGTTCAGGCTTGAAATAAAGTCGAACCCATTTTTTATTAAGCCATTGCAAGTGTTGAACCCGCCCTACCACCAGCGCGTAGCCCGAGGTGGTTTTTATGCAGGCCGAGGCAGTTTTTGCAGACAGAGGGTAGTTTTGTAGGTTGGGGCTCAAACGAGGTGAAGGAGAGCTTGTTGAAGCAAATCTAGAAATTGGAAGGGTCTTTTCACAAAGAAGGATGGCAAAAGAAAATCCACTTGGGTCAAAATCTCAATTTTTGGATAGTTTCATGACGATACGTGCTATGGTGGAAGCGATGTATAATGAGTTTAAAAAAGGGTAAAGGTGAAGGCACTTCATCACCTAAACCAAACAAAGGAGCAGAGGAACCTTTTCTTTTTATTCCTCTAGATAAAGAAGATAAAGCAAAGGGAGAAAAACCTCCTCCATCATCACCATCATCGTCATCATCCTCTTCTTCTCAAAAATCTAGTCCTTCTAAGAAAAAAAAAAAAAAAACTTTTTGATCCAATTAGATGTAAATTTTGATTTGCCAATTTATGATGGAGAACTTAATGCTGAAAAGCTTGATAATTAGATAAGGCAAATTGATGTATATTGCAAGGTGCAGAAAGTTGATTCAGAAAGAAAGAAGATCCAGCGTGCTAGCCTTCGACTTGGAGGAACCGCACTTGTATGGTGGGAAGGCAAGACACAAGCAGATCTCCAAAAACATGGTAAAATCATTTCAACTTGGAATGAATTTGTTTCTGTTATTAAAAAGCAATTTTATCCATTGGCTTATATGCAACAAGCAATGATGAGTTGGCAAAGGCTACGTCAATTAAAAGGTCAAAGTGTTCAAAGTTATACTCAGGAATTCCATAAGAGAGCTTTAACGTTAGGCATATCATTGGACTCACCAGAGACATTGTTGAAATACATAGGTGGTCTTCATATGTTAGGGTCCCACCCTAACCCCCTTATTTATGTAATAGGATCGAGTCATAGTTATAGTTAAGTAAAGAGTCAATAAAGCCCATATTAATAATTGTAAGTGGTTAACCCGCATTTAATGACGGGACCACAGTTAGTTGCAAATGGGCCATGGTATTAAATAGATGGTATTAATAAGAACCACGATATTGCCCCATGGTATTGCATGTATGAATCCTATATAAAGGATAGAGACTCCCTGCGAGGAGCATCATGTCTTATTTTGTAATCGAGCTCTACTCTATTGGAGGTTGCCCCCTCGAAGAGGCAAGTGAACATTGCTTTCTGAATAATAAAATACTTGCTATTATTTCTCATTGTTCTATGTTCTGGGTATATTTCTTCACATATTTGCTATTCTGGTATCATCTTGTAGGTTAAGAGCATAACATCATAGTTATTTGAGGCATACCATACTTGTGTCTAATCCAACTAGCTTAGATGATGTATCAGTTCAAGCAATTCATCTAGAAGCTAGAGGTAAAAATGTAACCCCAAATGTTGGGAAATCATCCAAACCTATTGATAGCAAGAATAAAGGTAAGAAGAAACTTAAGTGGAAGGAGGAGAAAACAAACATTGTGAAGAAAGATAAACCTTCATGTACTCATTGTAAGAAGGAAGGACACGATGAGGCACACTGTTGGTCTTTGCATCCAGAATTGAAACCTAAGAAGTTTGGGAGTAAAGAGCGAAAGAATGTTGCTGCTATTCAAAAGGACTTGGGATCAAATTCAGGTGACCAGACAACGGTTACAGCTACAAGTATAAAAGGGTAAAGATTCTAAAGCATCTACAAGTACTTCTTCGCATTCTGTTGATAATGATAATGATGAGAGGAAAAGAAATGAGTTATTTCACATAAGAGTCATTTCCAAGCATACTAAAATTGATAGTGGGTCACAAGTTAATTTGGTTTCTGAAGAAATTGTAAAGAAGTTGGGTCTAGAAACAAAACCTCATAAAAATCCATATCCATTAGGTTGGGTGTGTGATAAAACAAAGCTACAAGTTACGAAACAATGTAAACTTTGTTTTGCTATTGAGTCAAAGTTTGTAGATGAGGTTGAGTTAGACATAGTCTCATTGGACATATGTAGAATTGTATAGGAAGTCCATACTTGTAGGATAGAAATGTTATCTTCTATCGAACTGAAAATAAGTATCAACTCACCAAGGATGGAATTGAATATATTGTAAGGGCTCATAAACTCAAAGATAACTTCTCTCTCATAAATTTTGGACAGATGAAAAGAATTGTAAATGCAAATAAACAATTTTTACTTATGATTATAAAAGCAAAGGATATTGATAAATCCGATGTTTTCCAAGGCTGTAATTCCAAACAAAAAGCAGATCTAGTTAAAGTTGTTTCTAATTATGATATTATGTTTCAAGAGCCTAAAGGGCTTCCACCCAAGCGAGAGATAGAACATGAGATTTATTTGCAGCAAGATGCTCCACTACCTAACATTGGAATGTACAAGTTATCAGCTCTAGAGAATGCAGAGATAAGGAAGCATGTACAAGAGTTGCTCAATCAAGGGTTTATTCAACCAAGCACATCACCGTGTGGATCACCTATTGTGTTAGTGCGAAAGAAAGACGATTCGTGGGGAATGTACATTGATTTTAGAGCATTAAATAAAATCACAATAAAGAATCGTTATCCTCTTCCTCGTATTGATGATTTGTTAGATTGGTTAAAAAATGTAGTTTACTTCTCTAAATTGGACTTGTAAAGCGACTACCATCAGATCACATTTGCAGAACAAGATGTATGGAACACTACTTTCAAAACGAAGCAAGGACTCTATGAATGGATGGTTATGCCTTTTGGCTTAACTAACGCTCCAGCTACATTCGTGCGAGTCATGAATGATGTGTTTAGACCATTCATTGATGATTTTGTAATAGTCTATTTAGATTATATTCTTGTTTTCAGTAGAACATGGGCTGAACATGTTAAGCATGTAAAGCAGATTTTAAATGTTTTGAAAAGAGAAAATCTCTATGTAAAACTGTCAAAATGCAAATTTGGCAGAACATCTTTGAATTATTTGGGTTATATTGTAGGGGGTGGTGAATTGAAGATAGATCCCTCTAAGGTCGAAGTCATTGTAAATTGGCCTAAGCCCAATACTGCTGCAGAAGTTAGAAGTTTCTTAGGGGCAGCGCAATATTGGAGAAAGTTTATTGCTAACTTTTCTTTGATTGCAGCTCCTTTACATGCTTTGACAAGTGTGAAACAGGTGTTTCTGTGGGGAGGCAAACAGCAAAAAGCCTTCGACACATTGAAAGAAAAGATCAATACAGCGCCAGTACTAGCACTGCCAGATCTTCAGCATCCATTTGAGATCGAGACAGATGCAAGTGAATATACCATGGGGGCAGTGTTGATGCAGCACGGAAAGCCTATACGCTTTCATTCTGAGACATTCACATCAGCAGTAGTTAACTATCTTACATATGATAAGGAATTATATGCATTTGTTCAGAGTGTTAAAAAGTGGAAACATTACATAATGGGTAAAGAAACAATCATACACACAGACCATCAACCACTTCAATATTTACACTCACAAACTAAATTACAACAATCACGACATTATAGGTGGATGCTTTTCTACAGCAATTTCATCTTGTTATCAGATATAAGAAGGGCATACATAATAAGGTTGCATGTTATCAAGACCAATCATAAATGCATCCACAATACTTGGGCATAATTCAGTAATTCATTGAAAGTTACATTGAACAATATGCTCAAGACACATATTTTAAGGATGTATATGCAACTTTAAGTCATAGCAAGTAGGTAGAATAATTGGATTATTACATAAAGGACAAACTCTTATATCATTTGGGAAAGTTATGCATTCCACAAACTAAAAGAGTTAATAAAATTCGAGAAGCACATACCTCTCTCATATCAGGGCATTTTGGTGTAAGTAAAACAGTTGCACAATTACAAAGATTTTGTTATTGGCCACGAATGAATGAGGCAGTTTCTAGATATATTAAAGGATGTACTATGTGTGCTATAAGCAAACCAAGTAATAGAAAATTAGGCTTGTATACTCCATTGCCAATTCCTTCTCGTCCTTGGAAAAGTGTTTCCATGGATTTTGTTGGGGAATTGCTAAAGTCTAGAAAAGGTCATGATTATTTGTATGTAGTTGTGGATAGGCTTAGTAAGATGTGTATTTTGACACCACGTAATAAACAGGTCACGGTTGAACAAATTGCAAAGTTGTTCTTTCAAATTGTATGGGTTCATTTTCGGTTACCCACTTCTATTGTATCTGAACGAGATTCCCGATTTGTCGGGAAATTTTGGTCAAGTCTATGAGAGTTAATGGACACAAAGTTAAAGAAGAGCACGGCATCATCCACAAACAGATGATCAGACAGAAGTGGTCAATAGGACAGTGATACAGTTTCTTCGAGGATATTGTAGCAAGCATTCCAAACTTTGGGATGAGTATTTGTGTTATGTACAACATGCTTACAACCATGCAAAACATTCTTCTACTCGGAGATCTCCTTTTGAGACTTGTTTTGGTTTTATACCAAAGTCTCCGTTGGATTTTGTCTTTGGTAAAGATATAGTAGTTGATGGACACAATGATGTGGACAAAGCAACCAAGTTCATTGAACAAATACAAGAAATTCACCAAGCAGTACAAGAACAACCAAAAGAAGCCAAGCAAAGTATAAAGCGTGACATGAGTATTTGTGTTATGTACAGCATGCTTACAACCATGCAAAACATTCTTCTACTCGGACATCTCCTTTTGAGACTTGTTTTGGTTTTATACCAAAGTCTCCCTTGGATTTTGTCTTTGGTAAAGATATAGTAGTTGATGGACACAATGATGTGGACAAAGCAACCAAGTTCATTGAACAAATCCAAGAAATTCACCAAGCAATACAAGAACAACCAAAAGAAGCCAAGCAAAGTATAAAGCGTGACATGAGTATTTGTGTTATGTACAGCATGCTTACAACCATGCAAAACATTCTTCTACTCGGAGATCTCCTTTTGAGACTTGTTTTGGTTTTATACCAAAGTCTCCCTTGGATTTTGTCTTTGGTAAAGATATAGTAGTTGATGGACACAATGATGTGGACAAAGCAACCAAGTTCATTGAACAAATCCAAGAAATTCACCAAGCAGTACAAGAACAACCAAAAGAAGCCAAGCAAAGTATAAAGCGTGACATGACAAGCATCAAGTTGAGCATAGTTTTCAAGTTGGTGATCAAGTCTGGTTGTACATCAGCAAAGAAAGACTGCAAGGGGAAGGTAAAAATTTGAAACCAATTAGATATGGCCCTTTCAAAATACTTGATAAAATTGGTGAAAATTCTTTCCGCCTAGATCTACCAACTTATATGCAAATCTATTCTGTCATAAATGTTAAAAACTTTCGATTGTATGAGCCTTCGTTGATTGAAGATCCCGAAGAGCAAGGTCAACTACTTTCCATTGAAGATCTTTTGCCCAAGTATCTCACTGAGCTACAGGAGGACACAGTTCATGATAGGAGGATAAGGACTTCGTGACGAGGAAATGTTATCTTCGAGTTGGACTCAAAGGTACAAATCCAAGTAAAGCACAATGGATAGAGATTGGAAAAGTTAAGGAAGTTTATCCTCACTTACTCGACAGCTAAAACCAACTTTTGGTCATCCAAAAGCTTCCAGTGGGGAGCAGTGATCCAAAATGGATTCAGTTTTGCCTCTGAATCAAAGTCTTCAAATTCAGTTGAAAGTTGAATCAAATCGAAGTGCTCATCGATACGATTCCAACAGTGCGAATGACGCGTAAATCCGAGTCCAGATGAAGAAGTTAAAGCCAGTCAAAGTTTCAAGGCAAACTAGGGCAAAATGAGGAAAAATCAGAGTCAAAAGTCAACGGTCAACACAGGGTCATGTCAACGGGACACGTGTCATCCCGAGAATATGCCATATGTCCAGGGTGATGTCATCAAGGTTGGTGATGTGTTGTGATTTGATTGGTTGATATGGGCCAATCCAGTGCTGACACGTGGTAACCTGGATTTGCCCAATGTTGGCATGAAATCCTAAAATTTTGGGGGTCAGGGAGGATCGAACCCCTGACCTCCCGAAACTGCTAAGATCTCGCCAGATCTCGCCGAAACAGCGCACCAATCAGGCTACGGGAATGGCTTGATAACTAACTGGATGGGGTTATATTTATTGTTATGGTTGAAGGCCACCGGAAAAGGGTCGGATGGTCGAGGTCAACCCCATAACCGTCGGTCACCTTACTGAAATTCAAGCATGTGTTAACATATGTCCAAACAATATCCCACATTCACCGCGGAGATAGAACCATATATGGTATATTATACCACATGAATACCACATTAACCAACAGAATAGCAGAGATATGATATGGTATATCAAATGTTAACCAAAAGAACAGCAGAAATATGATATGGTGTTATCCAATGTAAAACGGCGAGAGTGTCGGGCGGGGGTCTCAACCTGCCGACCTCCAACCTTATATACCAATGACGGCATAACTCTGCTAACCAACATGTCAATAGTTTGGGCTTGAAACAAAGCCGAACCCATTTCTTATTAAACCATTACAAATGTCGAACCCGCCCTACCACTAGTGCAGCCCGAGGTGGTTTTTATGCAGGCCGAGGCGATTTTTGCAGACAGAGGGTGGTTTTGTAGGTACAGAGGTGGTTTTGGACCATTCCAAGGGGTCTGGAGGCCACTGTGGCCAACTATGGTCTAGTTTATACTCGTTTGACTCGAAATTTCAAGCTGGATGCAATGGTGATGTCCATTTTCTTATTTGAGACTCTGTTTTCGAGCTCATACCTGTAACAACAAATTGAAGACAAAATAAAGAGGTCAGCACTGGAAGCGAAAGGACCAGGAGACGTAGCTAGAAAGTCTGGTGAAATCCTTTATTAAATTTGGTTGTGTTGATGTGTTTGAATGTGTTTTCAAATTGTTTATGTGTTTATGTCATTCACAATCTTTCGATCTGTTGCACTAACTAACATAAGCAAATTCACACATAGTCTATAATACCCTTTTCATTAATGGCTCAGTTGAAGTCTCAACGAGAAAAGTATAAGAAGGAAGCTTGGGGTTCGGTTAAAAATACACACACACAGAACAGATTGATCTGAAGTTTGATTTCTAGGGCTAGGAAGCCGAGAAATTCGAACTAGGTGATCAGTTGCAGCAGAGGGGCAAGGATAGTTTGGGAGTACTGACAAAGAGGCAAAGAGAAGCTATTGGAGGCGGCGCAACAGCTAAGAGGACTGACGTTGGGCCAATTTGGGCCCACGCAAGCCTAACACAAAGCCAAAAGGGCCAGCGCAAAAACTAAAGCTGCCCTCCACGCAGAAAGTCGGAAAAGCAAGGAAAGCTGACGCAGTGGGCAGAAGAGGCAGCATAGGGCTAACGAAGAGCTTGAAAGGCTGGCGCAGGGCCAGCGTAGAAGTAGCCGAGGTTAGCCAATCTTGTTGCCAAATCAGCCGAAATCTGTCGAGTGAAGTGAGGTAAAACTCACTCTGTTTTTTCGCCATTGTATTTTGTCTATCACTAGATTGCCAGGAGGGCATCCAGCATTGTATTCAGAATTACTGCTTAATAATAGAAAACCCTCAAAGTTGTTGCACTGGTTTTCCCGCATTGGGTTTTTCAGGGGACTATTTTGTCCAAAAATAACTATGTCCTATGTATCTTGTTCTTTTCTCAGTTTTCTGTTTCATGACATCAAATTTAAAGTAGTGTAGGCTGCAGAAGTAATGTGCTTCAGTATTCAGAGAATAACTTGATAATCTACACTAAAATCAAGTAGGTGAAGTAAATTCAGTTTGCTGCAATAGGTGTTCCTTGAGTGTAGGAATTCTCACAAATCTGGGGTTCCAAACAAGGCCCTAGTAGAGATTGATATTCTATGATATGATGATATTGTTTTCATTTAGTTTTCATAACAAAATCTAGGTAGAATCTGCCATGTAATTTTAAAAAAGTACATTGTTGAATCCTTAAAAGTATAGTAGAATTGTTATTTGATTGAATTGTTGATACCTAAGGCTTTATTTCTCGAAGATGAAAACTAGGGTTAATGACAAAACTCTAGCAAAAAAGGTTGAAGTCTAGTACATAAAAAGATGTCTCTTGTTGATTATGAACCTAACTAGGTTTAGGTGTTTAATGTCTAAAATTTATATGCTTCCATTATAGTAACATGTTTTTGATATAGTTAACTTCATGCTTCTGTATGTTTGTATTTGGTTGTACTTGCTATTAAAGTTTTGCAGGTACATAATCTTCAGAACAATGAATATGTTTGTATGATGAAGGAATTTATGAATGGTGATGATCAAGATGACCTTGATGTCATAAGAAGGAATGAAGTTGTGAAGGGTTCTCCGATATTATAGAAGAAGGAAGTGGTTGATCTCCCTAAGTTGAGAGGTAGCCTAGATAGAAGAAGGGGTATATCTCCCCATTTGAGAGGGAGGGCATATTATGCCAATACCTTGAAGCAAAAGTACTATAGATGAATGTTCATAAAGTTGCAAACAAAAGACTTGAGAAGATCTGAAGATATATTTGGTGCTGCTGAAGAATTGAAAGAAGAAAAAAGCTTCCCACAAATTGTATATGGATAACTTGATGATGAAAGAAGCATTAGAAAGATTGAGGACCCCGAAGGTTTGTGTTTACTTCTATTTGAAAGTTCATTACTGATTGGGGTTTGTGTTTGTACAAGTAAATCTCTCCATAAAAAGGTTGAACACTTTGGAAGCATGCTTGGACAACTGGATATATCTAATTTAGTTAATAGGGAGAGATGAAGCATCTTATGGCAAGATGCTTGGGAGGACATTTGGACGACCTGTGTGTTGATGTCTAGATCCTAAAGAGTGAGAGTGACATTGGTGATGGAGTTCCAACCTTAGATACGCACCTAGATCCTTGGGTTGGTGGTAGAGCTTAAAAGCCTGATGGTACCTAGAGTAGTCCCACCCGAATAAAATACCATGGTTAGGTACCTAGTCCACAACACTGAGTGTGCTATGACTCTTCATAGAGCATATCATTTTGAGATCTTCCATGTACCTCTATATATATGTAATGATGAAAGCCTCCCTAGTTAAGAGGGAGTATTGAAGAATGTAACTAGTGTCAATCTTCATAATTATATTTGAGTCATGATGTAATGTATTTGTCAAAAGAAAGAAAATTAAATTTTATTATTAAAAAATGACTTATTAAAGCATGGGTTTCATGCTTGGGTCAATTGTTGTTAAAATTGGCAACTAGGGCCAAACTCCATGTGGGTCATCTTATTTATGGCAGCTGATATTTTTCTTGGATCCCTCTCATCGAGAGGTGTAGGATTGATCTAAAGATCATCCAATTTCGATAAGTATTCATGGAGATATGAATTTATTTGTGTTATGGGACAATTCATCAAGGTCGACCAACAACTAAACTACCCCCACTTGTGCTCCACATTTTGGTATAAATACAAGTGCTTTGTAAATCATTTGTACACACAACTCTCTTGAGATTTCTTCTTCTCCACTTGTTTTGGGTCTTAGTGGAAAGAAGAATCTCTAAGGGATAAAAGTTGTCCTAGAGGATGCTCCTAACACAGTCCTAGATGATACCCTAGCAGCTCTACGCATGACCTAGATCTAGGACACAGTCAGCCCTAATCCAAAGGTGCAAACTCATTGGAGAGGAGGAATATCTCTGAACTAACCAGCAAAGAAGGTAGGGACAGCATGGGTGTTTTAAGGATGTTGGACCCTCTTGGTGACTGCATGAAGGGTTGTTCTATGCTACATCCAGGCCGAGTTTGAAGAAGGGGGCACACAGGTCTGTGTGGGCAGCTTCAAGATAAGGGTAACACTGTTTTCGTTGGCTATAGGTGACAGCAAGTCCCTGTGGTAGGCCGCAGGCCTTTCCTAAATAAAATAGGGATAGCGTGGAGTCTTCTTGGGCTGAAAAATGCCCAAAACAGCGACACGTATGGAGGAGACCCTTCCTTGATAAGGCCGTAGTTTTTGAGGGTTGTTTTGGGTGATTGTTTGAGGATTGTTGTAGCACATGGGTGCCCTAACTAGTCACAGTAAGGAACAACAAAAAATGCAAGCTTGGACACCACCTATCTGCTATAAGAAAGAGACATTGTTAATAGTTCTGAGAATGTGTTTTAGGTGCACATCTTGGCCGCAGTCCTAAAGACCAGCCACGCTGCAAGGAGAGGTCTCTTCAAATGTTTTATGAGGAGATCCCAATCGTTGTCACAACCTAGGACTGTGGGATCATAGTCTATCTTGCTGCTGGGCTAGGCCATAGGCCATATAGCCAGCAGCTAAGGCAGTGTTGCAGCATGACTAAAGTAGTGTGGCAGCATGACAGAAGTAATGTCCCTCCTTATGCAGGAGGTAAACAACATTCTAGGAGATGCAGCATAATGGTTGGATTCTACATGCTTGATGCAACATGTTTAGATATGTCAAACACACATGGGGAGCGAGAAAGATAGGAAAGATAAATCATGCAATTCAATTTTTATTCACAAATGATACACATTTATAGTACATGTGGTGACCGTTGGGATTCACATCCCAAGGTCCCTTGGACTGCTTAGTCTCTTTAACTTCCACACTAACCCATTTAGGATTAGGTGTCCAACATTCCCCCCCTTAATTCGAAGGGTTATGTATGAGTCCAAGAAGAGAGCTGTAATACAAAATGTGCAAAAATGCATGGCAGCACTAGGCTGAATGTGCTCTCTGAAATGTTGGTATAAAGGGCGGTGGTTTAAGGATGGCCACCAACACTGGAACGCTTAGTGCAGTTCCCGGAACTCTTCCAAGACTGGCAAGAAGCTGAAGTCTTCTGCTAGAGGAAGTGATCCTATTGTTTTAAAGAGGGAAACCTTCAACCATAAAAGGGAGGTCTCACCCCGCATAAAAGGTAAAACTTCAACCTGAAAGGGAAGTCTCAACCTGTGATGGTTTAAGGATGACCAACAACTCTGGAATGCTTAATGCAATTCCTGGAACTCTTCCAAAACTGGCAAGAAGCTGGAGTCTTCTGCTAGAGGAAGTGTTCTCAATTTTGTTCCTGGAACTCTTCCAAAACTGGCAAGAAGCTGAAGTCTTCTGCTAGAGGAAGTGTCCCAGATTGCCTATTGAAGGCATGCTCATGGGCATCTTTGTCTCTGGCTACAACTCTGAAACTGGTGTGGCAGGTTGTGTGGCTCAGGCTCGCTTGGTTTGAAGCTTGTAGATGACCATCATTTCCCCCCCTGTCAGATACAAGATGAGATGATGGAGAAAACTCAGCTGCAAGACTTTTCAATACTCTGGAACAAGTTCTGACATGTGTTTGGAATATCTTCTTGGTTGTTGATGCCCATTGCCAAGAAGCGATCCATCCAAGATGAATCTTTGTTCTTGCAGGACGTTTGTTTCTGAAGCATCTGTGTGAAGAATGACTAGTTTTATGACAGTGCTTACATGGATGAAGATCAAAACAATGATCTTTCAAATGGCCAACTCGGTCACAGTGTTGGCATTTCACAACCTCCTGTTGTTGTTGTTGTTGTGGAAGAGGGGTAGAATCTAGAACAGCTGAAGCTGAACTATCATGAAGAGCAGGTGAACTATCATGAATGAATACAGCACTCTGAAACTGAATGGGCTTGGAGTAGTCTGGAATATGAAAGGACAAGTCCTTATCATATCCAAGACCAGTTCTGTGCTTCTTGTGGACAAACTGTTCCCAAGGTCTGATGATGGGCTTGGAAAGTGTAGACTGAACCTCTGCATCTACATGTAACCTTGTTGCTTTATCTGAATGAACAGTAACATTATTGACTTGCTGTTTATGGGAGTCTGTTTCAATCTTCTGAACAGAAACAGGTTCAGAATGATGACTCCACTGTTGTAATTCTTCTTGTTGGAATTGAGATTCAAGCTGTAAAAAATCAATCTTTTCATGTACATCTTGTAAACAACTATGAATATCGGTGAGAAAATCTTTGCTGATTTTGACTGTATTATCTATAGTAGAGAGTATTAGATTGTCGAGTAACTTTAATATTTCATCAATTGGAACCATTTTTCTTCAGCAAAATTTTACTCCCTTTTTGCGAAATGACTTTCTTGTCCAACAAATATCTTTGCCCAAATATGCTCCTTGTTGAGCTTTCAAAACCTTTAAAAGAATTCTAGCTCTCCTCTACGAGGATCTCAAAACAAATTCAATAAAGACAATAAAGACTCCAAACAATATCGCTATCAATTACTCTTGTTACTCAACCCTCCAATTGTTTTAGACGCATGGAAAGTCGATAAGCGTAAAATGATTCAACTAAGGAAATGGTTATTGAAAAGGAAATACCCTTACTGTGCTCCAAAAACCGAACTTTGACCAAAAAAAGATGGAGTGCTTCCAAATGTTGTGCTGCTCCCAATGCTGGAGTAGATGCAGCACCAAATGCTGGAGTCGATTGACCAAAAACTATAGTGCTCCCAAAACCAAAGGAAGGAGTAGTGGAAGCCCCAAAAACTGGAGTACTGGAAGCCCCAAAGGTAGGTGTAGTTGTTGACCCAAATGTACGCGTTGAAGTAGATCCAATTGTAGGTGTTGAAGTAGATCCAAATGCGGGTGTCGAAGTTGCACCAAAAGCTGGTGTCAAATAGGTGCCAAACATTGAAGAAGAGATGCCAAACGCTGGAACTTGGAATGTCAGGCAAGTAAAACACAATTTTGGCCCTTAAACAATTAATATTATCCCTTGCTATTCGATGTTAGACACGTCGTTCTCTAAGTATAACTTCAGCAAAAAATCACAGATCAAAAGCTATGAGAGCATTTTGCAAACACTAAATCGCATAAGAAAGAAATTGATTGATAGACATGCACGTTTATGTAAACTGAGCAATGCCAGGGTTGTTAAGACTGTTATAGTCAACGTAGATAACACCAGTATGCCAGGATCGCTTCTTAGCAAGTCATAACACTGGTATGATCGCACCTTAGGTATTACCTGATGCTTCCCACATTTTTCTGATATCGCATGCTAAAATAAGAGAAAATATCAAGGATATCTTGGTTCAAGAACAGTATTTGCACCAGTATTGTAGGAAGTGTCCCGCATCCCTGCGTTGGACCTCGGAACTCTGCACTGTGCGGAACTGTGGCCGAAGTGACCCTGGAACTGCGCTTTAAAAAAAAACGGAACTACGCTTTGGGCTCAATTTGCATCGTTACAAATTCATAGCCACTCCCACGTGCTGAATTATTCTCCCATGTGTCAACCTGTGCTTCTGAAATGCTTCCAAGGGTCGAGTTCTTTTTATTTTTATATCAAAAAGCATCTATACAACCCGCGCATCGAGACCTGACAATTACATACAGTGATGGGACGAGAGTCGAGTTTAGAGACTAAGAATATTGTCTTCTAGTACTGATCTGGAACGAAATCCCCACAGAGGAATAACCAGGTAGCGTATACCATCGAAGAAGGAGGAACAATCACTCCAAAGGCGAAGGCAAAGCCTAAATCCACCAGTTAAGTAGCTGCTCCAGATTCTCAACCTGCGGCTGAGGTAGAGGCTGATGCCAAGACATCCATTTCTTTTGATGATCTGTTTACAAGCCTAGACAAACATATCAAGGCCAGTGATTACAAGCAGATCATCAAAGTCGCAAATGAGATTCTGGGTGTGGCTCCGGCAGAGGTGGATGCACTGCACTGCAAGGTGGTGGCACTCATTCAGTCTGACCAGGTCGATGAGGCATTGTCCCTTATTCAATCTTCCCACCAACTTCCCATCGATTTTAGTTTTCCCAAGTCGTATTGCCTATATTGGCGAAATCGGTTGGACAAAACTTTGGAAGGCTTAAAAAGGTTAGGAAAGGAATTCCAATGTCTTGCAATTAGAGGCACAAATTCTTTACCGGCAAGGAGCTGTGAATTCATGCATAAGTAGTTATGAGAATCTTATACAGAAATTCAAGGTTGATTCCATTGAACTGAAGACAAATATTAGCGTTGCATTCATTACTAATTTCTCTCACGGATTAGAATTGCTCCAACATCAATAATGCGCACAATACTTATAAACAACGGACACATTTCTTGGCTATTATGGGCACGCTGGCAAGAAGTGACAGCGCTGGCAGTGTCAGGCAGAGGAGAGCGTTTATGTCAGGACAGAGGCAGTGCAGCGCTGGAAGGACAGAGGCAGAGCAGCACTGGAAGGACAGAGAAACGTTCAAGTGAATATGGCAGAAATAAACTGCACAGAAAGGCCATAAACAAATGGCTCAAATTAATTATGCAGGGTAGGAATACACCTGCTCTGATACCATGTTAAACACACATGGACAGCAAGAAAGATAGGAAAGATAAAGCATGTGAGTACAATTTTATTAACAAGAGATTTACATTTATAGTACATTATGTGACTCTTGGGTTTCACATCCCAAGGTCTCTTGGACTCCTTTTGTCCATTCGGCTTCCACACTAACCCATTTAGGATTAGGTGTCCAACACAAACCTTTTGATCTGTATAAATTTTTCAATAGTCCACCCATCATTTTTTCTTGTAAAAAACATATTGCTAGAAGCCATGAAGAGGGTTTTGAAAAACAAAAATCACTTACTTGGTGAAAATTTAAAATGGCCACAATTCGGTCAATATTGCTCAGAATCCTTATTATGACTTATTTTCGGAAATGGAATGGCCATTCTGCATCTTCCCATGTGATAGAAATCTCAATCTAGGCACTCTCGAATTTTAGATTCGTGCTGCGACTGTCACAATGTCACAAAATTATGCCAAAAAAAAACGTTGATTTTAAATCAATAATATCTTCCTCATCCGAACTCTGATTTGACTGATTTTTTTTTTTGAATTGGGTAATTTTTCAAGGGTATCTTAGATATGCAATGATTTTCTAAAAATTCCTCACAAAAATGACAAAACATTAATTGGAGTTCTGCTGTCCATGAATTTTTGTCACAAAATTTCTGCAACACAGCTGATTTTAAATCAGCGATATCTCCCTCATCCAGACTTCGATTTGGCCAATTTTTTTTTTTTTTTTAATTGGGTATGTTTTTGCAAAGAATCTAGATATGAATTTGTTTCCTAAAATTTTCCTCAGAAGTTATAGATCTTATATGTAAACTCATCGCCCTAAAAAATTCCTACAAAAAATATCTATATATATATATATATCTTTCCGCTTTGCCCAAGAAAGTGCTCTGATACGACTTGTAACAGATATGACCCAAAAATATATAAAAATACAAATATACCCAAAAATAACAAGATAGAAATAAATAAAATTTATACCTTTATTAATGTCAAAACCCTTGAGGTAGGGCAACACCATACAATCACTCCTTAAGGAAGGAAAAACACTCCACAAGCCATATGCTTATCCATACAATAATCTTTGACCTATCTCAATGGGGAGTCTCTAGAATCTACTTATGATTCATACATACAGTACCATGGGTCATTACCATGGTTCTCTCAATACCATATATCTAATACAATGGACTTATTACATTATTGCTAACTACTTGTGGTCCCGTACATGATGCGTGTTAACCACTTTATCTATTAACTATGGCCCATCCCATTATTACATTATTCCCTTGAGTACCTCCATCTGTACCCAATAATATCCCTCTTAGGTATACTACAACAAATGTGCATTCCCGGAAGTGATGGCTTTGCCTTCCCTCGAGAAACTACGCAAATCTGGCCCAACACTAGCCTCTAGGTTTGCATTGCGCAATTCTGGGAGGCAGTGCCTTGTTGGCCCCAAAAACTGTGTAATGCAGTTTATTGGTTTGCATGTCACTGATGTAGTTTCAGTCCTCAACAAGCCAAGTTGGACTATGGATTGTGCAGTTCTAGTAGTCAGTCAGCACCTTGATAGCCCGGACTGTGCCTTGCATAGTTTTGGTAGTCAGTCTCCCAGCCTCCCGATGACAATTTGCATAATCTTCACAGTCAGTCACATAGGTATGTTGCATGTCAGTCCTCAAATTTGTTTTGGTTTTCAACTGACATATTTCTTTCCATGAGTATTTCTATGTCTCAAGGTATCATAGGTGTTCTTCTGCTTCTTAGCAGTACAAGTACAATGGCCTCTTAGAGAGCAAGGTCAAAGGACACCATTGAGAGCACAACTAGAAATGCAGTTGAGCGAGTGTCTATGAGCTTGCCTATCTGTGAAGACACGAAGTTGTTCATATACAAGGATATTAATATGAAATGGCAGTAGCATTGCAGTGAGCAACACCATCAGCAGCAACAGAAGGTAGCAAACTTGCGCATGACCAAGGCGGGAGGAAGGTTGTCGACAACGCAGAGGTGGAGCAAAGCTACAAGTTCAAAGCAGATCCACATGTTATGAAAGCATCTTTAGATATTGAGGCTAAGAGGCGACAACGCGACAAGAGGATCGCAAAAAGGCAAAGAGAGAAACAAAGGATGGAGGAAACAAAGAAGGAGTTGTTGGAGTTGAAGCGGTAACTCAAGGAATAATAGGAGTTGCACTGAGGATAGAAGGAAGTGCAACAGGAACAGGTACAGGAGGAGGCTGAACATGCATATATTGATGAAACTATGCCCATACAGGTTATAAACCCATCCCAGCAGCTGACACAGAGAAAATAGGGTGAGCAGTGTTGTCGATCACATGCACGGGTGTTCAGGAGCATGGATGTCATTGTGCGCACGCATGCGATCATATCCATTGGCACACTCATGGAGGCGAAGACAAAGAACCGAGTCTAACTGGAGTTAGACATGTACTTCGACTAGTTGATGTGCATAGCCACTAGCATAGACATGGAGATCAATGCAGACACTATGCATCGGTATGTTGTTGGTCCAGCTACACTCAAGACTATGATGCACATGTTATTAGATGAGTTGGATAGAGGAACCAAACCAGTGTACCCAGATGTAATAGAGGCAAGAGTTCGCTTCAAGAAGGATGTCATCACAGAGTACACGGACACCATCATGAACTACCAAGCTTGGCATCGGTTCGCCACCATTGATCATCACGAGAATGTTGAAGAGTTGGTCTTCCCACAGCTGTCTGAGTCTTAGTGATTTCTTACATGGCTTACTCAAGCCTATTTTGTTTCACATGGGTACATGTGCAAGTTGTAATGTAACATGTTGTAAAAGTGAAATACCAAGTGTCGATAGTCAAATAAAACAGTCATGTAGTAGTTGAAGAATCAAGAGGGTAAGTGAAGAGTCACAAAGGGGAATGTCAAGGGTCACCCCGCCCTTTTCTATTTATAGAACCTCATAACTCATTGTAGAGGCTTTTGGGAGCCAAGCTTCCTATAGGTGTATCTTAGAGAATGCTTGGAGTGTATTGTAACGAGTCTTGGCTTCTCCATAGTGCGGAGCAAGTATATCTCTTTGGAGGAGCAAGCGGTAGTGACTGTAACATTCCGTTGTCAGGACTAGTAGTTGGTCATGGTTGTATGTATGATTGTAACTTTCACTTTCTCAATATAACAGAGCCAACACATTTCATGCATATGTTTTTATTGTAGTTCAGTTGTCTTGGTTACCTTAATGAAATATGTAGATGTTTGCTTACGCATGTATGTATGGACTCTTTCTATATATGTATGTATGAATCTTATTGAGATTTGATGTTGGTTTAACCATCACTTTGGATCGTTGACTAACCTGCCTCCCAGCTTGTGATGTATCTTTGCTCGTGTGTTCCCTTTCAAGATGTGTGTTTCCATAGGTTTCTAGGGGGCACACTCATTCCCCATTCTGTATGTGAGAACCATTCATACATCTTCCTTGGCTTGCTACTTTGGTCACACCGTTTATACCAACAAGGACATCCTACTTACCTCTGCGTGCAACCACAGTTAAGGCGATACCGTACAACCCACTGCTTGGACTCATACACCAAACGGTCTGAGGTATAGTTGAGACTTCTAAACGGGGAGATCCCCAGACATGTTGGCGGGTCCAACACCATCAATAGATATATAAAGTAACCTCACATGAAAATGCATGAAGTTAGAATTTTTTTACAGCATTTTCCAATGTGTAACTTTTTGAATTACTTTTCATGTTCCTTCAATGACCACTAGATAAACCATCAAAATTACATAGAGTAGCTTTAGTAAAGGAATAGTAAGTTACATAACCATTAAAAAACTTTGTTGTAGCATATTAACATAAACTTTCTTATGTAAACTTGCATCATTTTCATGATTCCTTTAACTAGATTTTTTTTTTGTAAGTTAGATGTCTCCTCCTAGTGCATGTGCTTAGCAACCCGATGAGGTTTGAACACAGGTCGCCTGATTAACGTTACCATTTCTAAACAGGTTATGCTACTGGGACTCAACCCTTTAACTAGATTAGTTAATCACATACTTGATATTATAAACATCAATGCATGCCAGGAATCTACATCATAAAAGTAGCACAACAGGTAACCACATCATTAGACATCGATATACCCTAGAAACCCTGCAGGGTGAAAACCAACAAATGTTTAATTTTATTATTAAACGCTCGTGGGTTTGTTCACCCCTCACTCAATGGCTTGTAAGTGAGTCCACCCCTTAACCATTGTCATAAAATATTACAAATAAATATCATTTAAGTACAACATATCTAGCTTAAATCTATTACAATCATCATGATATCTTCTACCCACAAATATTCAATCTTTATATCTTTGTGGCCTGGTTGGTCCATCATTAGACCATCCTG
This sequence comes from Pinus taeda, assembly GCA_000404065.3. Taxonomy (NCBI): domain Eukaryota; kingdom Viridiplantae; phylum Streptophyta; class Pinopsida; order Pinales; family Pinaceae; genus Pinus; species Pinus taeda. Next base: position 72,649 of record APFE030997206.1, read on the forward strand.
CAGGTTGCACTCCTCAATATTCATGGGCCATTAGTTATTTACCTGCCACAATATTAACATAATCTATCCTTTACACAAGTCACCATCCTTTCCTACCATTTTTTTCATCAACAAACTTTGATATCATGATTAGATAAAAATTAATCAACCAATAATCAATCTTTAGAAGTGATCCTTTAACATCTATTCATGTGCATACATGAAATCTAAACAAAATATCGCGGCATGCCTCCTTTAACAACATTTTACATGCATTAATCATAAGCATATAACTATCAAATCATGCCTATAAAATAAATATCACATTAACTAATATTCCCCTCACAGAAGCACACATTCCTTTCCTAGAGGAAAACCACTACAATTGTCCCTGATCTTTGTGCATGTAATTGAATAAACTTTATTCAAAGAAACTAACCCCTCAGCTATTTCTTGTGCTTGCATCTATGTAATATTTCTAGCACAATATGTATTATTATTATACATGCAAATGCATGTTTCTTTCTAAAAGAAAGTTAACATGATAGCTTAATATTTTCATACAAGAACAACATAAATAAATAAGAACAAAACAACACGTTCTTTTCCAAGAACACTAACACATTGACAATATTCTATGTATATAAATACCTATTCTTTTCAAGAGGAGTTACATCATGGCTATTGTTTTGTGCACCTCTACAAATATTCTTTTCCAAGAAAATTCATAATTACATCGAAGGTGTTTCCTCTATCGGGTTGGGTTGGGAAAACACTGTTAAGCCCAGCCAATCCCAACGCTTCAGTTTTTTCCTCCTCAGTCCAGTAAGAAATTGACATGTAGAATAATAACTATTGTTGTTCCCATTGGTTTCTTGTAATGTCAAATCATGGCTCCCCGCATGCATTGGCCATCTGAGATCTCAACGACTGTAGTGTAGACGATGACCTTGTTGTAGTCGTTGGAGATTCATGGATTCTCTAGAAAAACCCCATTGCCATAACTTGGTATTCCATTCCTCACCACGATGTTTGTCTTGTAGTTGAGAAAAAAGGAATCCCTATTTGAGAAGATGAACAGGTTCTCGTTTAACGAAAGGTGAAGAAATGGGTACATATCGTTGTCCACTTGCGCATTGGTTCACATCTGAGACAGGAAACACAGGGTATAAAATCCCTCCCTGGGGCATTTTGGAACAAATTTGTAGTTGGAAACGTTGATTCCCCCACCACCATGATGCGGTTACCAAGGAGGATATGATTGGAAGCATACCATTTGTACTCCTCAAGCTGAGCAACCTGAGATTCATCCCAATCACAACTGCCATTCTAGCAGGGTATGAAGTAGAAGATGGCTTTGCCTCTGTCCCTCCAACCTTCGACTTAAACGAGTCTTCCATTGGCGGTGAAGGCACCATATGAGCACCACAGATTAGTGAATACCATGAGAGGCCTAATTCCAGTGGTGGCCACACTATATTCAAAGGAATGAGCCCAACAATCGTGGGTTAGAGCGTGATCCTAAGGATTGTTGCGACATTGACCCTTGTCCAGCTTGAGCTGAGAAGGACCGAAGTATGTCCAATTGAACACGACAACAGTGTTACGATGAGTAACAATCATGTGCATGACTAATACACCGTTCTCTATCAAAATCCTCCATTTCCCAGTCTTCACTTACTGCGCCTTTTCACCCAAAGAAAATATGCCCATAATACACAATTCAATTAGCATAATCTTTCCAAAAACTGTTCTCGGTATCCTGTGACAATTCCATCATAATTGGGTTAGCTAAGCACGTTTTCCCTGTTCTCACAAAAGAATAAAATCCATATGATCATTAAGAAGGGGTTGACATTTTCAAATTCTAAATCAGTTGACATTTATAGAGTGTTGCACAAACAAGTTTTTGATCATAGCACATGTATGCTTATAACATCAAAAAATTCCATGTGCACATGGTATGATTTTTTTTTTTAGTAATAATTAATGATAATTGTCAATAGCATGTGTTGAAAGATGCAAAGTAGTAAAACTAATTGCTTCTCCTCGGAAGATCATCATTTCCAGATAAGAATAGTAGCTCATCTGAGAAATCACATGTGCGACTATTGAAGTGGGTGGTTACAATGTAGTTCTAGGGGTGAAATAGCTACAAAGTGACTTATTATTATGGATTTCAAGGATTTATATATGAGTTTTTCTAAAGAAGGGTATAAACATACTCTCTTTATATTTAGTTTGCACAAAATAATGTTCCCTCAACATTATTACCTCTCATTCCATGTAGAATTTATTGAAAAAGGCCATTTAATGCAAGTTTTAAACCTTATACAATAACACAATGTACACATAGGTTCTTAATAAATAGAAAAGTAAACAATAATAATCATACACATGCACAAAGATTTACCTTGGAAACCCAAATTGAGAAAGCTAGCAAAAGTTGAGAACTATCATCAAGCAACTTCATTGTTTACAATACAATATATAGGGTATTGTGACATCCAAAACCCCTAAGCCATTGACTTCGATTAAATTATATTATTATTCCTTAATCATAATTAGAAAATCATGGATTGAAACAACATTTGTCATGAAATAACCAAAAGAAAAACCTTGTCTTAAAAATTGCTAACATGGACATACAAAACTAGTTAAACATAAGCATTGCGTGTCATCCTCGAATAGATGGTCCAACCAAAGTGATTAATAAGTGCTTAGAAACCTATTTTTTATGTTTAATTTTTGAAAAACCACACCTATGGGAATAATGGCTTCTCTTAGCATAAGGGCGATACAATACCACTTATCATGGAATTATCAAAACAACAACATATGAAGTTGTATATGGCCCGAAATCATTGTTAGTAACCTCCTATTTACCAGGAATCTCTAAGGTTTGGACAATGGATAATGCATTTCATAACAAAGAAGACATTCTCTACACATTTAAAGAAAATTTGTTTATGGTTCAAAATAGAATGAAACCACAAGTAGACTAACATCTTTCCAAACTTTCTTTTGTAAAAGGGGATTAGGTATTTCTTTGCATACAACCTTATAAACAATCACCACTCGAAGAAATTAACCCACAAAAATTAGCGTCAAAATTCCATGGACCCTATAACATCATACAATATGTTGGACAACTAGCCTACATCTTGCCTCTTCTAGCACACACTAATATTCCCCCTCTCCTTCCCATGTCTCGCATAAAGAAGGTCATGGTATCAAAGTGCAAGGTGTAGACTAAATTATCAAAAAATGATGAAGAAGGATCCTTTTGGTTACAATTCGAAGTAGTATTGAATAATGGGCAACGTCAAGTGCACCAATGCATGATTCAAGTACTAATTCATTGGAAATATATGTAGCCTGGATATGCAACATGGTAATCAATAACAATTCTGCAACAATTTCCTCATCTCTAGCCTTGAGGAGAATGTTTCTTTTGAAGGGCGAGGACATTTTCATGTCCTGCCCTAATCCCCATACTTTAAGCTACCTAGGAGTTAATCAATTGATGTATGCAACCATCCTCTTTGAATAAGGTCCATTAGACAATAATGGATAGTTATTTAATATAAAAGGGTGCACTTTATAAGGACAAATAGCCACTTGGTACCCATTAATGATAGGATCAAGAGTATATGGGGTTTTCTAAAGAGAGTAAAAGCATATGGAATGTTTTTTCTTGAATTGTTAGATTTGGAGTTTTGCTTAGTGAAAGGTTTCCCTAGTTTAATAGGCAAGTAAAAATAATAATTCTTTCTTCTAATTATCAAAATACAAGGGTATATTTCATATATTTTGTTTTAATCAACACAATAAACAAACAATGTCCTCGATACTTAAAGTGTAGAAATTTCTCATTTCCCACCCCGGTTTTCAGTTTCACCTTATTTTTCTCATATAGTTAAATGCCCTTTCCCATATCCATACATTCAACAACTGATAAAAATAAATAAATAAATAAATAAAAATAAAAATTGTTGAAAACACAAATTCTGGAAATTTTACAGAATGCTGGAAAATGCATAAATAAAAATCAGTAGGTACAAACAGTCATTTAACACATTTGAACACAGTGATTTTTGGTCAATGTGACCCTAGAAAAACCCCCGACAACTCTTGGGGAAAACCAGTTCGAGAGCTATTCTTTATTTCTGAAAATGTCTTTTTTACAGTGAGAAATATTCAGCAAAAAATCAGCAAGCAAATTTACAACTTATCTCTTTTCTCGTGCCTCACAACAAACTGGAAATTACAGCAAACGGGACAGAAATAAATGTTGTACGGCCTCCTCAATTTTCATGCCCACTTTCAGCCTTAAAAGCTGTTGTACGGCCTGCATTAAATTCGATGTATGGACTGCAATAAATGCATGTACGGACCTCGATTTGCGTGCAGAAAAAAATAGCAAACTACTCCTCAATTTCTGTGCAAACCACTCCTCGATTTCTGTGCAAACCAGCTGTGCAGATTTCTAGAAAATCGTGCCAAAATCAGCCATTCACTGTGTGCTGAATCAGCTGTACAAATCTGCTCAACTGCTGCCTTGGAATGTGTGCCAAGTTGTTGTCTCCTTCTCCTCTTTGTCCAGAAATCTCCCTTGCTCTCCTTCTCTCAATCTGCTCATGAAAGAATGAATGACCTTTTGCCTCCTTTTCCTCATTTAATCTAATCCTAAGTGACTTTTGGGTAACCTCTAAATCCAATGGCTGAAATAGATTGAGATCTAGGGCTGAGATTAAATGCTCATTTAAATCTAATTTTTTTTTTTTTTACTCACCCCACTTTAATAAAGACCCACTTAGTCATTTATTTCCAAAGTCACTTTTCCTTTCTAATTTTACATTAACTTTATTAAAGTCACTTTAAAATTAGACTTTAGTAACTTTATCACTTAAAGTCACCTTTAAATTAGATTTTAACTTTATAAAAAATTATAAAGTCACTTTAGGAGAAAAATTAAAATCTTTTGGACACTTTTCCCTAGGCCAAAGATCAAAGCCTAAGGGAACCACCTGTCCTCCGGTACCAAATTTCAACACTCCCTCTTACCGAGAAAGGTGTTCCTCACCACACCCATCTTGTCTCTGAAGTAAACATGCTTGCCCCGTGGTAAGGCTTTGGTAAGAATGTCTGCTACCTACTCATCAGTGGAAATATACTCAAGCTTCACAGCACCCTTCTGAACATAGTCTCTGATGAAATGATATCTGATCCCGATATGCTTTGACCTGTCATGAAATACTAGATTCTCCGTGAGTTTAATGCAATTCTGATTATCACAGTAGATCACTGAAGGTCTCAACGGCTGACCAAATAAGCCAAACAACATCTTGCGAAGCCAGATGGCCTCACAACTAGCTAGACTGGCTGCCATATACTCTGCTTCTGCTGAACTCAGTGCTACTGACTGGTGCTTCCGGCTGAACCATGATACTACTGCTGAACCCAACCCAAAACAGCACCCTGAAGTGCTCTTCCTATCAGAATCACAACCTGCCCAATCAGAATCAGTGTATTCTACCAATCTCACTCCATCTCCCTCCCTGTAGTCCAGACCATAATCCACTGTCCCCTGCAAGTACCGCAAAATGTGTTTTGCAGCCACCCAGTGAACCTTCCTAGGCTCACACATAAACTGACTCATCGTGTTGACTGCAAAACAGATATCTGGTCTAGTGTTGACCAAATACATCAAGGAACCAATCAGCTGCCTGTACAATGTGGGATCCACCAACTCGGAATCCGAAGCATGAAGCTTCTTCCAGTTGGTAATCATCGGTGTCGACATGGGTCTACAATCCTCCATGTGGAATCTGCTAAGGATGTCCACAATATACTTCCCCTGCCCTAGGAAGAAATGCCCCTCCTCCTGCCACACCTCCAACCCAAAAAGTAATGCATCAAGCCAATGTCCTTCATCTCAAACTCCGTCGCAAGATCTCTCTTGCAGTGCTCTATGAGTCTCTCTGCACCTGTAATGACCAAGCCATCCACATACAGCACCAGAATGAAAGGCTCCTCACCTATCACAATAAAGTAAAGGTTCGGATCTGCCTCACTCTTTGTGAAACCCATCCCCTGCAAATAAGTATCTATCCTGGAGTACCAAGCTCTGGGAGCTTGCTTCAGGCCATAAAGGGCCTTCTTCAGTATGCACACATGGGACTCCTTACCATGCACCTCAAAGCCTGTGGGCTACTCAATGTACACCTCCTCCTGTATGAAGCCATTGAGAAATGCGGTCTTCACATCCATCTGGTGGATCTTCCAAGCCATCTCTGCTGCTATCGATATAATGGAGCGAATCGAAGTATATCGAGCCACGGGAGCGAAGGTCTCCTCATAATCAACTCCCTCTACCTGGGAGAACCCTCTAGCCACAAACCTCGCTTTGAATTTCTCAATGCTGCCATCTGCAGCATGCTTTACATTGTAAAGCCATCTGGAAGTAACCACGGACTTGCCCTCAGGCCTCGGCACCACCTCCCAA
>APFE030997206.1:81514-93406 GCA_000404065.3 Pinus taeda
TAATTAAAATTAAAATAAATATATAAATAAATAAATAAATAAATTTTGCTGAAAACACAAATTCTGGAAATTTTACAGAATGCTAGAAAATGCAGAAATAAAAATCAGCAGGTACAAACAGTCATTTAACACAATTGAACACAGTGATTTTTGGTTAATGTGACCCTAGAAAAACCCCCTACAACTCTTGGAGAAAACCAATTCGAGAGCTCTTCTTTATTTCTGAAAATGTTTTTTTTACAGTGAGAAATATTCAGCAAAAAATCAGCAAGCAAATTTACAACTTATCTCTTTTCCCGTGCCTCACAGCAAACTGGAAATTACAGCAAACAGGACAGCAATAGATGTTGTACAACCTCCTCGATTTTCATGCCCACTTTCAACCTTAAATGTTGTTGTACAAGCTGCATTAAATGCATTGTATGGACTGCAATAAATGCATTGTATGGATCTCGATTTGCATGCAGAAAAAAATAGCAAACTGCTCCTCGATTTCTGTGCAAACCACTCCTCGATTTCTGTGCAAACCATCTGTACGGATTTATAGAAAATCGTGCCAAAATCAGCCTTTCACTGTGTGCTGAATAAACTGTACAAATATGCTCAACTGTTGCCTTGGAATGTGTGCCAAGCTGCTGTCTCCTTCTCCTTCTTGTCCAGAAATCTCCCTTGCTCTCCTTCTCTCAATCTGCTCATGAAAGAATAAATGACCTTTTGCCTCATTTTCCTCCTTTAATCTAATCCTAAGTGACTTTTGGGTAACCTCTAAATCCAATGGCTGAAATAGATTAAGATCTAGGGTTGAGATTAAATGCTCATTTAAATCTCACTTTTTATTTTTTAACTCATCCCACTTTAATAAAAACCCACTTAGTCATTTATTTCCAAAGTCACTTTTCCTTTCTAATTTTACATTAACTTTATTGAAGTCACTTTAAAATTAGACTTTAGTAACTTTATCACTTAAAGTCACTTTTAAATTAGATTTAACTTTATAAAAATTATAAAATTACTTTAAGAGAAAAATTAAATTCTTTTGAACACTTTTCCCTAGGCCAAAAATCAAAGCCTTAGGGAACCACCTGTCCTCCGGTACCAATTTCAACATAAAAAATTAAATAAGGAATTGTATAAATTTTGTGGTCATTTAGTTGTTTACCTACGTAATTTTCCATCAGTCATCTTACTTTGGGCATAACCAAATGTTGCAATGGCAAATTTCCATCAGCAAGTAAGCAACTACTAAAATAAAAGGTTTTTTTTGTACTCAATTAGGTGCGGGAGTAGTGGAGCATAATAAATCCAAGATTATGTCAATCCACTATTACATATACACAATTTGAATAAAATCCTTGGCATGGGTGAAAACGAAAGTTCTCATCCTCATTAAATTTTATTGTCATTACACATCTATGACACTTAGTTGCTTCTTTAGATTCCACTTCGTAATAAGGTTAGTATTATTTGCTAGAGATATCTTACATTCATTGAATCCATTATATCTTAATGTAATACATGCTACACCAAGTTGCGTCGTCAAATGTACATGCAATCATACATTTTAAATATCAATTTTTTTCTCAAATAATCTTTATAATAATTATTCTATTAAAAATAAAAGTTGTTATATTTAGTGATTTAATTTTTCATGATGATTTTCTCAAATCTTCTATTCCTTTAGTGTACCTTTGTAACTTTATGGACAATTGCTAGTATTTATTCTTTCCATGCATATTTTTTTTCAAAGAATCCAACATCATAGTTGTACTTTTCATGGATGCAAAGATCATATTTCCTTTCAAGAGATCAAACACATTATTTCTACTTTTCATGCAAGCAAATAACATATTTCTTTTCAAGAAATATCAAACATAGTATTTATATTTTGTGCACACAAATAACTTATTTCCTCTCAAGAAATATCAAGCATAATAGCTATATTTTGTGCATGCAAATAACTTATTTCCTTTCAAGAAATATCAAACTTAATAGTTCTAGTTTGAGCATATTTCTCATCAAGAAAATCTAATAAAATAAGCACATATTCCTCTTTAAGAGCCTAGTGGTTCTCTTTAGAAATCTAATGCTTATGAATGATGTGAATACCTTCAAAGAAATTAATAGTCTAACTTACCATACATAATTCCATGTATTTTTTTTTAATAAAATTACTCAGAGTCTTTATCTTTTCTCAAGCATATTCACATGCATTCTTTATGAAAAATAACATGGCTTCTTAAATCTTTTTGTGTGTAGGTTTCATGTGTATTCTCTTTTCAAGAGAAACAACAATCATGCATTCTTTATGAAAAATAACATGACTTCTTAAATATTTTTGTGTGTAGGTTTTAGGTGCATTCTCTTTTCAGGAGAAATAACATTCCTAACTTATCTTGTCATGCACATGAACTTAAGCAAACTTTATCAAGAACACATACACCCCTGCAATATTTTTTAATAAAAAAACATGGTTTCTTTGTTTTTAATGTGTTCTCTTAAGAAATATCATAACTTATTTCTCTTGTATGTATAGGGTTCAACAAATCTTTTCAAAAAAATAAATGTATTTAACCTATGCTCATGCATACCAAAGAAGTTCTCCAAAAAAAATTAACACAACACAGCATTCAAACACAGGCTTTCTTTTCCAAAAATATTAGTAAAAATAATTTAACTTCCACACACAAAACAGAGCTTCTTTACCTTCTTATGTGCAAGGTTTCTATATATTCATTTTCAATAAAATCTAGCTAAGTTACTTAACTTTATGCATTTTTTTTGGGCAAAAAGATTCACAAGCCATCTTTTCTTTTCAAGGAACACCATGTAAATAGCGTGTATACTTATATTTATCAATTGTATGCCCAACGAGCCTTCCACACTCCTTCATGAAATTAGATATGAACAACCATAAACACCAGCATTCCATCTAGAATGAACGTGCAATGGACACAAACACCTGCAAACCCTCATTCCACCTTCATCTTTTGATTACACCTATTGATTTTTGCTTTGTAGAATAATCGAATCCCATTTTGCACTCAACTTCTTTGCGTTTAATATATAATATCCACCACTTGATGACAACCTAAATAACATAGAAACTCATGACAAGTAGTTGCAGCTCAAGGTGGAAGCAACTTGTTTCTTGCTTAGCTCACTAAAAAATATAACTAGCTGGAATCTCCTCACTCTTTTTTAGTTTGGTTTCTCTAGATTTTATGATAAATTCCCCCTCCCCAATGAGTGAGAAAGGGATTTTTTTTTTATTAATTTAGTTACAAACAACTGATTCTTGATTTCAATTGTTTCGTTGAAGATTAATCATCATAATTAACAATATTTATGAATGTTGACTAGGGATATTACAATATATAATAAATTATTTTTGTTATTAATATTTTTTAAAATTTTATATGTCAACTCCATTTTTTGTTTATAAGTCAAATGAGGTTTGAAAACATACCACCTTATTAAGGAAACCTTTACTTATGTCAACTCCATATTAAACATTAAAAGAATTACAAATCTAACCACCATAATTAACAATATTTATGAATGTTGACTAGGGATATTACAATATATAATAAATTATTTTTGTTATTAATATTTTTTAAAACACTATATGTCAACTCCATTTTTTGTATAAGTCAACTGTCTACAAAATGAGGTTTGAAAACATACCACCTTACTAAAGAAACCCTTACATATGTCAACTCCATATTAAGCATTGAAAGAATTACAAATCTAACCATCATAATTAACAATATTTTTGAATGTTGACTAGGGATATTACAATATATAATAAAAAAAATTTGTTATTAATATTTTTTAAAATACTATATGTCAACTACATATTTTTTATAAGTCAAATGTTTGCAAAATCAGGTTTGAAAACATACCACCTTACTAAGGAAACCCTGACATATGTCAACTCCATATTAAACATTGAAAGAATTACAAATCTACCTTATACGTTGAATTAGAAAAAACAAAGCTCTCTCTTTCTCTATATTTTTTTCTCTTTAAAAAATATAATATATAATTATAGACATTGAAATATTTTATTTATGATTGACACTAATTTTGTTAGGTAGTGAAAGAATTATATATTCATCTCATGCTAAAAAGTTTTTTTTTTTTTTTTTGTTCCATTACTTTCCCCTCTCTTATATATAATATTTTACTTATGGTCGAAATTGAAATTTTTGGTTATTACTATTTTTTTGTTAAATTATATATTATTTCATTAATTTTTAAATGTAACTTAGGTGACAAAATTTCCTTCAGAGCACCTCTTGAGACACACAAAAGAATAATTTAATATCAATGATAAATAAGTAGAACAATACATATCAATAAAAATATTTATTTGTACTTTTTAATATAAGAAAGATATATATTTGAGAATTAGTGGAAATGATCTCAATATGTAATCACATTTTCATAATTGGATCACTGTTTTTATGCATTTTTATTTTGAATATTAACATTGTATATATGATTGCTCCACTAGGGAAAAAGACTATCACTCGATAAGGCGTTGCGCTGCTCGGCCCATGCCTGCCCTCTGAGACCTAGCCTGACCTCCCGCAGTCCTCTTGCCTGGCAGCTCTGTTGTTGGGCCCTCCCCTGCTCTCGTTCATCCTTATCTCCTGGATCCTGCCCCCGTGATCAGCCTCCTGCTCGGCCCCAGTGGTGGGGCCTCCCCCCAGCGCTTCTCCCTTATGGCCCCTTTCCCCTCCGCTCGGCGGCTCTATCTGGCCCTCTTCCATGGCTGGGACTGTCTCTCCCCAGCAGCAAGACAATGAAGATCATGAAAAAAAATTTGCTTCTCTCATTCCCGAAAATCCCTCCTCAAGAATCCGTCCCTCAGCATCCAAGTTTGTCAAGAAGCTGGCCGACTTTCCTGAAGTCTCTCTCGAAGGCAGCAATCTCTTTGGCTGAGCAGGGTCTGGTAGGTCAGTTTACTGGCCTCTGGCCCTCTCCCAAAGTAGTCCAGAAATGGGTTGAACGCAACTGGAATGTGATCATTCAAGGGAAAATCACCATCAGATTCTGTGGAAGGGGCTTCTACACCTTCCTCTTCGAAACAAAAGAAGATTGAAACCTCATTTTCAGAAACGGTCCCTATTTCATGGACTCTAGAGGCCTCTACTTGAACAGATGGTCCCTTGACTTCGACCCAGAAATGGATAACCCAAACGTTGTTTCGGTCTGGGTCCACTTGCCTCATCTTCCTTTGCACTGTTGGGGGGACGAATCAGTTAAAGCTATTGGGAATGCGGTGGGAAAATACATCGACAGATGTGAGCCAAAGGAAAACATGCATGCTTGTGCAATGATTTGCGTGGAAGTCGACTTAGGGAAGGGCCTACTGGAAGCTATCAAGATCAAAGTGGACCAATGGACTCATATTCAGCAGCTAGATTACGAGCAAATACCATTCAAATGCAAGGTATGCCATGAATATGGACATTTCGCTAATAGATGTAGTAAGATAAAAGTAAATGATCTGAATGAAAATGTTGAACCTTAAGAAGGCTCATGGGAGCAAGTGAAAAAAAAAGAAATCAAACCCTACCCAGCATGGCCCTAACTCTAAGCCTCTCCCGGAATCCCAAGCCACTCCCCCCCCCCCTCCTCCCATTCTGTCCAGCCTTTCCCCCCCTCCTCCAACCCTTTTGAATGCTTGGTGGATGACGATCCCTCCTCCCCCCCTTTTTCCCCTTCAGCAACTACCCTAGCAACCATCCCCTCCTCCTCGATGCCCATCCCCTCCCCACCCCCAAACTTAGAGTGCATTCTAACTAGAAACAAACTCAAAGAAGCAATCTTAATCTCTGATCCACCGAGAAAAGTAGGCAGGAAGTCTAACAAAGAGATAAGAGACAAAACAACAGCAAAAGAAATGGCCACGGGCACACAGCAACCGATGGACTCATTCTTGGATAAACAAAAAGGAAGCAGGGCAAAGACGAAGGAGAAGAGCGGGGCTCATCAAAAAACTAGTAAGTAATGATATTGGTCTCTTGGAACTGTAGGGGGTTGGGCTCCTCTCTAAAATCCAAGGCAGCCTGGGATTTAATCACTCATGAGCAGCAAGACTTTTTCCTAATCCAGGAGACCAAATTGTCTAACCAAGACTTTCAATCTTTCACAAAAAGACACAAAAGCTTTGCAGGTACAACAATCGACTCAGTGGGTGCCTCAAGAGGAATAGGTACATTATGGAATAAGAGGAAATGGGACCTCACCAACCAAAACTCCTCAAATTGGTGGGTCAGAACTAACCTCAAAAACAAAATTACAAAAGAAGAATTCACTATTCTCAACATTTACGCCCCAAATCACTATAGGGATAAAGCAATTTGCTGGGACTCCATTAACTCAGAGCTGCAGTCTTGTCAAAATAGGAACACAATCGTGGGAGGGGATTTGAATCTTATCATAAACGTTGAGGAAAAAATAGGAGGGAAATTCCTTGCTGATCCTTCAAGAGACACTCTGGAAACTATAATAGAAACTCATAAACTCATTGACATCCCTCCCAACAATGGCAAATACACATGGAGTAACAAGAGAGTAGGAATACACAACATCAAAGAGAGACTCGACAGGATTTTAATCCAGGAAAGAATAATCACAGGTTTCTCCTCAGTCAAAAGCAAAATAATCCATGCCACATCCTTAGATCACAAGCCTGTGGCTCTGATTCTGGACAGCGTAAGAAATCTCGGCCCTATCCCGTTCAAATACAATAAAACCTGGGACAGTAAGGAGGGCTTCCGAAAACTTATCAAAGATCATTGGGGGATGGAATTCATTGGCTCACCCCACTATGTTTGGGAATCAAAATTAAAATCCTTAAGAACAGTGATCAAACAGTGGGCTAAGGAAAATGCAATACTGGAAAAGGAAAAAAGAATAGAGCTACATCATCAATTGGAGCAATGGAATCCGGAGAAAGAGGAACAACAAATTTCAAAGGAAGAACAAGCGCAGGAAAACGAAATGTTCAAAGAACTCTACAGGCATAACAGAGAAGAGGAAGAGGAGCTGAGAGAGAAGTCGAGGTGCCTTTGGCTCAGAGCTGGGGACAAAAACACCTCCTTCTTTCATAACAATCTTAAGATCAGAAGAGCAGGGAACCAAATCGATAAAATTACAGTCGAAGGGAAAGAAATAAGTGAACAAGAGGAAATAAAGGAAGCTGCGCATAATCACTTCAAATCTTTATTAACTGCAGAGCCCTAGTACATGGACAGTGCGGAATTCCTTCAACCAGTCGAGTGCAAAGTAAATGCGTAGCAAAACAGTGAGTTGGACCAAGAAGTTTTGGAGGAGGAAATAAGGGTGGCAGTGTTTAGTATGCAGCCAGACAAGGCCTCGGGGCCTGATGGCTTCACCGCTGCCTTCTTCAGGAATCACTGGGATACCATAAAAAAAGGACTATGTAAGGATGGTTAAAAATATCTTCAAAACAATTAAGATGGGCGAAAACACCAAAACCTCCCATCTGGCCCTTATTCCCAAGAATCCCAATCCTCTCACCTTTGATCGCTACAGACCCATCTCTCTGTGCAATGTCTCACATAAAATTGTAACCAAAATCTTGGCTAATAGACTGAAAAAGCTTCTGCCCTCCGTCATATCAGAGAACCAAGGAGGATTCATTCATAAAAGACAAATAACGGACAACGTCATCCTGATCCAAGAAGCAATCCATAGCAGCATCAACAGAAAGGAAAGAGGTATGATTATAAAACTCGACATGGCAAATGCCTTCGACATGGTCAATCATCAATTCCTAGCTGAGGTTCTCAGGAAGTTTGGAATATCCAACAATTCTATAAGTATTATTATGGAATGCATCTCAAACCCTTGGACTGCTCCCCTAATCAATGGTAGGCCTAGCCGCTACTTCACAAGCTCCAGAGGTTTGAGACAAGGTTGTCCCCTATCCCCCTTCCTATTCATCATCATGGCAGAAACCTTGAGCATACACCTGGAAAACTTACGAAAGCAAAAGGAGATCACTAGGATTAGCATAGCGACAGGGATAAAAGAAATTAATCACTCAGTCTTTGCCGATGATACCCTTTTAATTGGGGGAGCCTCCAGCCTAATGGCAAGAAGATTTAAGAGAACATTAGACACCTTCCTGGCAGTCTTAGGGGGATTGCTCAACAACAACAAGTGCACAATCTATACTTGGAACGTCCCTCTCCAAATCATGCAAAGAATCTCTAGAATCCTAGACATTCCAATACAAAGAAACTGGAGCCACTTCTCCTATCTTGGTCTCCCCCTGGCAAAAGAAGTTGTTAAGACTGAGATTTGGACCAAACATATAGAAAAAATGAGAGGGATCCTCCACAGCTGGGGATTGTCTTGGTTAAACTTAGCAGGCAGGACCACCTTATAAAGGCCCTCCTTTCAGCGCTCCCCATATAACAATATGTTGTCACTCTTGCCCCTGCTAGCACTCACAAGCACTTGGAGTTAATTATGAGAAGTTTCCTCTGGCAGGGAGGGAAGCAAGACTCAAAGAAATTTAGTCTGGTCATATGGGACCAAGTCACCCTCCCCTTTGAAAAAGGGGGAATAGCAATCAAAATTCCAAGCCTCACCAACAAAGCAATGGGTTTCAAACTGGTATGGAGAATGTTAATGGGAAAGGGTTCCTGGTGGGTGGAAGCTCTCAAAAGGAAATATCTCAACGGGCTGCACTCTAATGTCCTCACTGATGTAATAGTAGAAAGGCCTTGCACCGCCGCATGGAAACTAATCAAAACAGTCCTCCCTCAAATTAAAAACCACATCCCTAAGTCGCCTGGAAATGACAAAGAAACAAATATTTGGACTGATAGAATTATGGGAGCAGATCCTAGAAACCTCCTACAATAGTTCAAAAACTTGAAGATATGGGTGGAAGCAAAAAAATTGCACACTTTATTCGACATTTCAGTTTGGGAACACAACAGTTGGTCAGATTGGAAGGATCTCCCCCTCTCAGACAACCTCAGGAAGCAATGGGCAGACCTCAAGATTTCTCTGAAGGGATCAGCCCCCTTAAGCAAAGATGCCTGCAACAGTTTCATCTGGGACCCCAGCGAAGGGAAATTCACTGTCAAAGAGGGTTATAAACTTCTTCAGCCCAACCCCACGCCTGGTAACTGGAATCTCCGGGCAGGCATGTGGAACACTGAATGCATCCCAAAGATAAAATTCTTTGCTTGGACCCTCCTCAAAGGAAAGATTCTCACAGCCGAGAACCTCAAGGGATCCATGGCCCCTCAATCTACTGTCTATGCTGCGCAGAGGAAGAGAATAGCCAACACCTCTTCATAGATTTCCCATTCACTCAAAATTGTTGGAATCAAATCATCAGTCCTCTGAGACCTAGTGAAACATTTGACCACCTTACAACCCTCCACAGAAATTGGGAGAAAAGTTACCCCCACTCTAGAAAAGGCAAGACTAACATCGCTCGTCTGTGGAAATGCATACCTTCAGCTCTCAATTGGCAAATATGGCTCACCAGGAATAATTGCATATTCAAAAATCAAAAGCCAAACCCAACTCGCACTCTGGCTAAAACAATGGGGCAAATCGCTGAAATGATAAGTGCCAACTCTATTTCTCCTCCCGATCGAACCATTTGGCTGAAGGATGAGGAAGAGTGGAATAACAAATTCTATTTATCTTATGACAAGAACAGGAAAACTCCATACACCACGGGCAAGCGGGGGCACAACTGGAAACTCAGGGGCTCACAAGAAGACATTGAACAATGGATACAAGAGCAAAAGAGAACCACTCTCCAGTTCGATGGCGCTTCCAAAAACAATCCAAGTCAAGGAGGGGCAAGAGGGATTATCAAAGACCAGAATGGCCAAGTTATTACCACATATGAATGGGGATTGGGTAATATGTCAAACAATTTGGCGGAGGCCTACAACCTTCTCCTCGGTATATGCATTCTGAAAAAAACTGCAAATAAAAAATCCTATCATAATCAGAGACTCAGCAATTGTGATAGCTTCTATGGCATCGGGGGGAGAATTTAAGAAACAGGCTCTCAACAACATCAAGCACAGGATAAAGGACAACTCAGCTCAGTTGGGGGTTATCCTCTATAAGCATGTTATGAGAATCAACAATTCACAGGCCGACTCTCTAGCTAACAGAGCTGTCAATAGACCTACATGACAGGTACGTGAAAACGAGCAAGTCTATGACAAAGAAATCCCATAAGTCAATCTACCCTTCAGTCGTGCCTATGAAATAAAAATACATTAGTCACAGCAACAATATTCCTGCCTCCCATCGTAAAGCTGGCAATCATAATGTTGACTCCTTCCCATGTGACAAGGTACCTCATCATAATCAAGGCATTGCCAATGAAATCAACAGGGTCAAGGGAAATCGACATCGGAACACGGAAAGGGAAAGGTCCCGACTCCCATCACCAGGATTCAGGTAGCAGTCCCTTCAGAATCCTCAAGCGCTGCCCAAGAAATCCCCGAAAAGACTACAGGGACAGGAAAATCACTAAGCTGCCTGATCCGATCGCAGAGGACCAACTCTCTGAGTTTGTTTATATACAGCAAGCCCCGCCTCAGCCTCCTCAATCCAAAGTATCAACCTCCCAATGTCTGAAGAGAAAAGAGTTGAGAGTTTGTTGCACCCCCTCCAGATTGCATCAGGTGCTCACCAACGAGAAGATCAGCTGGCCTCATTCGAGCAAAGTACTCAGTCGAAGAGGGGTCCCTTCCTCTGCTTGGAGCGGTATTGGCAGTGTCTTTTGTGCTGTCTTATTATTTTTTTCTAACAGTTGTTCTGTCTTGTTGAAATAAATTCTCCACAGACTGCAGAACTTCGCCCCTCAGAATCCCACCTCACCCACTCTCTGTCTTCTCCTCCCATTCTTATCTATCTCTCCTGGCAGTGCTCTTGGCCCGGCTTCCTCGGGTTCTTGCGAACTCTGTGGCCCCCCGAGTATCTTTCTGCCCAGATCTTCTTTCTCCCCCCTGTCTCATCAGTATTTTCCCCTCCCATTCACTGCCTTCACTCCATTTCTCTTCTGTAATCACTCTTTCATCCTCTGCCTATCGAGCTCCAAGTCATCCCCAGGCCTGCCAGCAATGTCGGAGAATCCCCTTGACCGGGTTATCACCAACAACAGTTGCACTTTGTGCAAAGCTCACTGTTTCATGATCGCGAGATTTGTCAAGAACTTCAATGATCTAAAAGAAGAAGTGCAGGCAGATAGTAAATCTAAAAGGAAAAAGCTAGAGAAACAGAGAGCGGAGATCGAAAGCCTCAAGGAAAAATGTAACCATCTGGAAGAAGCCATTAACCACATCAAAACAATGACTCAAAGTATGAAAGGAGAGGCCTCCACAAAGATCAGCGAGAAAAAAGACCCTCTGCCAGATGATTCAGTAAACCAATATATGTAATTCACCCTATGTTATGCAAATATTGTTTTCTATTAGGCCAGTTTACACGACAATATAGTTGTTATCTTTTCCGAATTGCAATCTTCATGTCTAAAGATTCGGATCAAGGGTCTACGCGCCCATTTTGGATGCTCTCTTCTTCGCTCTTCCCATCTCATGTAACAAGACTTGCTCCCTTTTTGAAGTTTTTATAATACAAAAGTAACCGACCTTGTTAAAAAAAAAGAAAGATATATATTTAAAATTACATCAATATTAAAACAAATGTAATGTGAAACATTGTTGCTTAATCAAAATAATTGATAGACAAATGTTTTCAATGATTAAAAAAAAAAGAAAATGAAAATAAACATAAATATGTGCATAATTATTTATAATCTTATTAAAAATTTAATCATTTTAAACTAGATAAATTAAAAAACAC
>APFE030997206.1:94021-134621 GCA_000404065.3 Pinus taeda
TATATTTATTAGTTTATAATAATTAATTTAATTTATCTATAGTTAAATATTTGACATTTATATTTATATATCTTAATCATTTTCCAAAAACTTTATAAAAAAATATATTTATGTAATTTTGGGTAAATAATTAATATAAACCAAACTTAGAACAGCTTGTGAATTGAGTTTTTTTATCATGGTTTTGTCATTGGTCACCATGGCGAGGCGCGGAGGAGGGAGTTCAGCTCCCTCTTACAGTCAAGTGGTTGCGGACAGAAGTAAGGGAGTTGGATCGCATCGCTTCAAGAAACCAACGAAGGTGGTAACAAAGGCTAAGAATACAGAAAAATCGAAAATTATCAGACCTCAAGGATAGGAAGAGAATCATGAGGAAGCTAGTAAGAAGAAGAGAACAGAGGTTAGCAGTCCAAAAGTTTCTCTTATGAGTACATCAGGGGTCTGTAAACCCAAGTCAACCACTATTCCTCGAGTCGTTTTAAGTGACCCAGCACTGCAGGTGCACAGAGACCACATGTCGAAATATGCTGTTATTTGTAAATTTATGGTGATTTAGCCGATGGAGAAGGCTTTGCAAGCATGGATAAGGAACCACTAGAAACCAAAGGGGGAAATTGACCTTCACCTTGAGTCCAAGTGCTTCTTCACGGTGTTGTTCACAAGCTTAGAGGTTAAAGACAGAGTGTTCGAGGGAGGACCTTAGTTTTACGCTTCTGCAGGCCTTTATATGAGACCATGGGTAATGAACTTTGTCCCAAAACAAGAAACTTTCACCTCGGTGCCAGTATAAATAAGACTATATTCCCTTCCTTTAGATCATTGGCTGTCGGAGTCTCTAAAGGCTATCGGCAACAAACTAAGGCATTTTATAAAGATCTTAGATGCTACTCTAAGAGGCAAATACACTTCCTTCACCCTAATATGTGTGGAAATGGACTTATCTGGGGCACTTCCGGATGCAATCATTTTAGAAGTGTATGATGAGGAATGGGTACAGGCGGTGGACTATTAACATGTCCCATTTAGGTGTCGTAAGTGCCATGAACATGGGCACCTATACAGGGATTTCCCATTGAACAAGCTGGAGAGCAATATGAAAGCCACTACAGGCAAGGGTCCCGAAGGTTTTACTAAGGTTGGGGGTAAAGGGAAAGGAGGCAAGCGGTACCAAAAGAAAATTAATGAAGACGGATAACCGAGCCACAATAGTTTCAAGATCTTAGAAGAAGAAGTTGAAAACAACGGGACAAACCAGGAATCAAAGAATATTCCCAATGAGAAGGAAAGGGATGCTAACAGAAAACAACAAACAAAAGGATGATATGCCGAGCATTATGGAGCTCAGTAGGGACCACGAGATGACCCCAAGTGAGGTTGGAACAGAAGACCATGAACTGCAAGAGATTCTAGAGAGGGAGAATTTAGATCTAGAAAAGTTTCTGGAGCAGGGAATCACTAAAGGGGTAGACTCTCTGCCAAAAGAGGAGTTTGTCAGGGTTCAACAGCTCTTCCTCTGGAGATCACAAACGAAGTGTTCTGGAGTCAAAAGAAACCATGATAGTCAGGAGAATATGGGATTGAAAATGATGGAGGATACACCGATGCACTCTTCCAAGAACCCAGGTAGGAAAAGAGGAAGAAAAAATAGAATGAGTTGCTGACCGAATGTGGGAAACTTGTGATTAACTCAGGTAAGATGAGGGATCTTACTAGTTACTCCTTTATAAACCTTTCTTAAAGAAGCTTACAACCTGGAACATTAGGGGTCTAGGAAGTAAAAGGAAACAAAGAACTCTTAGCAGTAGAATGGAGGAAGAAAAATTAGATATGGTTTTTATTTAGGAAACAAAATGTTCAATGGACAAGATCAGAGAGATACACAACAATGGTTAATCAAGTATGAGTATATAGAGGTTAAAGCAGATAACTCGACGGGTGGGATTCTTACTCTATGGGATCCTCAAAAACTTGGAATCCTGGATGCTGAAGCTTATAGGAACTATCTATCGCTGGTGATTCAACCTTTGGGTGATAAGGAGATCTACATGATCACTAACATCTATGGTCCTCAAAAACTAGAAGACAAACTTAAGCTTCTCACCTCCCTTGAGAAGTTGAGAGAGAGATATCCTGATATGCCCTAGATTCTGGCCGAGGATTTCAATATGATCAGATTTCTTACAGAGAAAAAATGTGGTACAAGAAAACTAGGCAGAGACTCCATTGCCTTCCAGAACTTCATGAATAACATGGGGCTAGTGGACATTGAAACAGTAAATGGCACTTTTACTTGGAATAATAAGAGGGGAGGGGTTTCTCAAGTCGCCTCTAAACTAGATAGATTCATAATCTCAGAGGACCTCCTTCTCACGGACCTTGATATGTCAACTTTAATCCTTCCCTTCGGAGGCTCAAACCATTGGCCTATCCATCTTGAAGCTACTTTCATGGGTACCCCGAGGAACAAACATTTTAGGTTTGAAAATGTCTAGCTCCCTCACCCTGACTTTACCAGTAATATTGACAAATGGTGGGCGAAAGATATGCTCGTTCAAGGCACTAAAATGTTCATGTTGCAGCAGAGACTTAAACGCATCAAATTTAGGCTTAAAGATTGGAACAAAAAAGAGTTTGGTAATATTTTTAAAGCCAAAAGAGAAGTTGAGCAGAAACTCCATGAGATTAATCAGATCATCATCTCAGAAGGTTTTACGGAGGAACGGAAAATTCAGGTTGACTCTCTTTAGAACGAATGGGACGATCGATGCATGCAAGAGGAGATTTTCTAGAGACAAAAATTGAGGGTGCAGTGGATTAGAGAAGGAGAATGAAACACAAAGTTTTTTCATAGATCAACCTTGGATCACATATCTCATAATAGAATTGCAAAACTTAAAAATTTTCAAGGGAAAGAGCTCGTCTCTCACAAAGAAATGGAATGTGTCCTAGTTCAACACTTCCTTAGCATAGTAGAGGAGCCTCTCATCGACACATCTCGGTTCATTAACAAATTCACCAAGTTCATTCCTAAGCTTGTAACTAGGGAATACAGCCACAATCTTAACAGGCTAGTGTCTGAAGAGGAGGTTAGTGAAGTTATCAATGAGATGCAAAATGGGAAAGCTCCTGGCCCTGATGGTTCAATGTGGCCTTCTTCAAAGATTGCTGGAAAACAGTCAAACAAGATATCCTTGATGTTGTGGAAGACTCTAGAAGATCCAAAACTGTTTTGAAAGCTCTTAACGCCTCTTTCATAGCTTTGATTCCAAAGCAGGAAAAAGTTATGACACGAGACAGATTTAGACCCATAGCCTTATGTAATGTGGTGTACAAAATTATTTCCAAAGCGATCGCTAACAGACTCAAGCCTCTTCTTCCTGCGCTCGTCTCAGAGGAGCAAACTGGATTTGTGGAAGGAAGGCAGATTCCCAACAACATCATACAAACTCACGAGGTGGTACACTCCCTTAAGAGAAATAAGCAAGCTGGTATGATCATGCAGCTTGACATAGCGAAAGCTTATGATAAGCTAAGTTGGTCTTACAACAGGGCAGTGCTAATAGCTTATGAATTCGACCACAGCTGGATAAGATGGGTTATAGCCCTTGTATCCACGGCCAACTTCTCCATTTGGCTTAATGACTCTCCCTCTAGAACCTTTATGCCTTCTAGGGGTCTTGGACAAGGGGATCCGATCTCCCCCTTCGTCTTTGTTCTCATGATGGAAGGGTTAGGCAGAGCGATCAAAATGGAAAATTCTGAAGGAAGAATCCAAGTTCTGAAACTTACCCCAGATGGTGTTGCTTCTACTCATCAATAATTTGTTGATGACACAATGTTGCAGGGCATTCCTACGATCAAGGAAGCCAGAGCTTTCAAAGAAATCCTGAACGAATTTGCATTGGCCACTAGGATAGAGGTAAGCCTTGACAAATCAAAGGTGTTCTTTTTTAACACTGACATTGCTATTCAGAGGAACCTCACCAGAATTCTTGGGTTTCAAAGGGATCAGTTACCTTCCAAGTACCTTGGAATGCCTCTTACTAACAAACCTATGAACAAGGGAGTGTGGGATCCAGTAACTAATAAACTTCAGGATAAAGTCAGGAAATGGACCTGCACGTCTTTGAATTTGGCGAGGCGTCTTGTGCTTACAAAGGTTGTCCTACAGGATATACCCATTTTCATGTTTTTAGCTCTTCCTTCTCCTAAAGGAGTTACGCAACAAATCAGGAGTATTCAATGAGATTTTCTTTGGGGCAAAGCAGAAGAGAAAAATAATTGGGATTTGGTAGCTTGGGACAAGCTCTGCAAACGTAAGGCCCATGGTGGTTTGGGGCTTCATGACCCTAAAATCCTCAACAAAGTTTTGGGAGCCTAACTTTGGTGGAGGTGGCTCAAGGAATCGGCCACCCCTTGGGCTAAGTTTTGGAAGCAGAAATATGCAAATAATTGGCAGGGGAGGGATCATATCCGAATGTCAAGGCTCATAAAGGGCTCCCACATTTGGAACCTTGCTTGGGAGAATAGAGCCATTGTCCAACAACATAGTTTCTGGGAGATCCGAGCTGGGAACCTTGCCCAGTTTTGGGAGGATAACTGGTAGTGGTAACCAAATTTGTTTAGGGAAGGACTAACCACTCTCAAAAATGACACTGACAACAAAGGTTTACTTACGATAAGTGACTTCTGGGATTAGGTAAGGGGAAATGGTAAATGCAAAATGTGGAAGGATCTTGGTTATAGTGAAGAGAGTCCTTTGAAGGCCCAGGCAGATTCTCTCGCTCTTGACTTGGAGTAGAGGAAGATTTTGGTGTCATCCTCGTCTGACCAACTGAGATGGGGTCGAAACACCGAAGGCACCTTTAACCTCAAAGAAGCTAAACGCATGGCCCTAGGTTTTGATTATCCAAACCTTGATCAGGTTTAGAATGACCTTTGGCAGAACTCGCAATGGATGAAAATAAAGTTGTTTATGTGGTTGGTTCATCGAAAGAAAATTCTCACCTGGGAGAATCTTCTAAAAAGGGGATTTTTTGGCCCATCCAAATGCCATCTATGTGGCTTACACGTGGAGACGATGGAACATTTACTAAACCTCTGCCCCTTCACCTCTACCTTGTGGGATTGGGCGGCCTCAGTCTTCAGGCAAACTAACAGGGACAGACTCAGCATCACCAACACTTTGAAGAATTGGAGGAAAGACTTCTCAGGTAATGAAATCATTAACAAGGCTTGGACTCTGGTTCCAAGCTTTATTATTTGGGATGTTTGGACGGAACACAATGGAAGGATTTTCAAGAACAAAACAGGCTCGACCCAGGACATCATTGTCCAAATTTTACGACGGCTCAAAGATACAGTAGGAGCCCTTATGTGGAAAATTCATGAGGACCTTCCTTCACCCTAGGATGCTCGCATACTACTGCAGTTGGGTCTCCATTCTCTGGTTCCACAAGGCACTGTCAAGGGTGTGAGCAAAACAACTATTGGTAAACATATCTGGCAGCCTCCTCCTCATGGTTTTTTGAAAATAAATATAGACGGGGCCTCTAAGGGCAACCCAGGGATGGATGGATTTGGCGGTGTCATAAGAGATGAGCAGGGGCGCATAATGGATATCTTTCACAGTCATTTGGGGACTGCCACTAATAACATGGCAGAGCCCATGGCCTTAGAGCAGTGCCCGAAAATCCTGATGGAGTCAAATTTACACAACGCCATCATTGAAGCTAACTCTGAATTGGTCATTAATGCGGCTAAGAAAATGTGTAATGGAACGACACCTGGAAAAGTGTCGAAACATTGGATGCTCTCGTAGGTCTTTCACAATATTCATTCCCACTTGCGAACCCTAAGAACCGTCAACTTCGTTCATGTGCGAAGAAAAGTCAATATGTTAGCTGATCATCTGGCGAATGAAGGACTGCTATGTAAGGAAAGCTATATTCGGTATGATTGGGATTCTATACCCTCTGGTAAACTGCATGATGATTGTCAACAACAGACAACCAAAGATATGGCGTACTTCCAGACCATGAATAATGAGCAGGAGGAAGACTAGCGGAAGTAGGAGAGAGTGGAAGTCCTTGAGCCTGGGTGAAGTGCCACAGTAAATCCTAATCGTCGATCCCACAGTCAATGCTTACGTCATAGCTAACTACGGGGATGAGTATTTGGTAAACAACGCACTAGTTGAAGGGCCGCAGGCCATATGTTTTGATGGCCTTTGTTATCGAATGGATATCAGGTTTTAAAATGGTCAGAGGTTAAGTCTAAGAGGACTCGAAGTTTTATAGACCAATGGTTTATAATCTATATCGGCTCCGTGAAGCAGGTAAGTGTCGCGCAAGTTTCCGATGCGATATCATTGAGGACCGTCAGATCAAATGGGTTTTGATTGAATGGATATTGGGTTTTAAAATGGTCGGAGGTTAAGTCTAAAAGCGGACCCGAGGTTTTATAGACCAATGGTTTATAATTTATATCGGCTCCGTGAAGCGGGTAAGTGTCACACAAATTTCCGATGCGATATCATTGAGGATCGTCGGATCATTTGGGTTCTTGATCGGAGAGAATATCAACCATCTGATTGAAGGTAAGATCGACGATGGAGATTGAGCGATAAGAATTGGGGAGATTGAGTGGTAAGAATTAGGGAGAGATCCACAATCCGAACACCTAAGAATAATGACCATGGGTCTAATTTTGTTTTTGCGTGTAAGGTTTTGGGTTTTGTTGACCCTGTTGTTTGGTAATCATCAATGAGTCTGTCTTTTGTTGGTCTTTACACTTGTAAAGACATGTACCATATGTAATCTTTTTTTCGGTTAATTGAAGGCTCCACTCTTACTTGACAAAAAAGAAATATAAACCAAACTTGCAATATTTTGGGAAACACATTACTAGTATGATTAGACTATGAAGTATTAATATTTTATAAATAGTTATAGTGGTTAATTATTAAATGTTAAAATTAAACATGTTAATAATATTTATAGAATGATATAAGTATCCATAATTAAGGAATTTTTTTATATTTATAAGTGTTATTATTTAAAAATATTATAAAAATAAAAAAAATCTTAAATGAGTTAAAGTTTTTGGACATGTAGTATTAACAAACCCATAGTATTGTTTTTGACCAAATAAAAAACAATATACCTCTATATATATATACATTACATCAAATTAAAACATGCTATAATATATTTTAAATTAATAAAAAAAAATATAAAGTCAATAAGTAATTATATAAATAAAAGTGTCTGGAAAAATCTTAATTTTCATTTACAATGTTCGAATATTTTTAATATGTTTATGAAGTTAATATATTGCTGAACATTAAATATTAAAATTTTTATTTAGAAAGAAGATATACGAGAATCATGTTCTAACATATGGTTTTAAAACTAATTAGTGAGGAAGAAGAGTATACGATAGTTTTGTTAATTATTTTGTTATGGTAAATTTTTTATTTTATTTTTATAAGTCAATATTTACGGGGATTAGAATTGGTTATATATATATATATATATAAATTAATTGTCTAGTTTAATTTAGAGATGAAATAACTATTTTCACTGGAATTTGATAATTTAATTTCAAGTAAGAATGTGATTTTTTTGTTATTTAAAAAATAATTTTGAATGTATAAATGAATTCAACACCTTGAAAGGTGATCAGTGGGTCAAGGATTTGAAGGGAGGCGGAGCTCTAAAAACGCGTGGAACTAGGGTTTGCAGCAGGATTTCAGAGTTGGGCACCATGGAGGGGTGAGAAAGGGGAGCTTCACTCCCTCCTACAGTCATGTTGTATCAAACCGCTTCAAGAAGCCCATGGAAACGGAAACCGGGGGCATAGACGGAGGAAAGCAGGAACACAACAGAGCACAGAGGCAGGCATAAACATAGGAGGAAGTCAGAAGAGAGAAGCGTACAGGAGTAGATAGTCAGAAGACTGACCCCAACAATAGGACAGGACCATGTAAACCTAAGGCATCCATCACACCACAAGTGGTGTTAAGTGATCCAGCGCTACAGGTGCATAGGGAGCACATGGGGACTTATGCAGTGATATGTAAATTCATGGGGTTTTGGCCAACGGAGAAGGCACTACACGCATGGATAAAGAACCATTGGAAACCTAAGGGAGAAATAGATCTACACCTTGGATCCAAGGGTTTCTTCACAGTCGTGTTTACGAACCTAGTGGATAAACACAGGGTGTTTAAAGGAGGACCTTACTTCTATGTGGCTGCAGGCCTCTATATGAGGCAATGGGTAATGAACTTTGTTTCGGAGCGAGAAACATTTACATCTGTGCCAGTATGGGTAAGACTATATTCCCTACCTCTAGATTACTGGCTACCAGAATCATTAAAAGCTATAGGTAATAAACTAGGGCATTTTTTAAAAATATTAGAAGCTACTCTGAGAGGAAAATATACCTCTTTTGCTAGAATATGCGTGGAAATGGACCTTTCTGGGGCTTTGCTGAATGAAATAATTCTAGAAGTATATGATGAAGAATGGGTACAGGCGCTGGACTATGAGCATGTAACCTTCAGATGTCGCAAATGCCATGAACACGGGCACCTCTTAAGAGACTGCCCTTTAAGTAAAATGGAGAGCAATATCAAAGCAACCTTGGGTAAAGAGACTGAAAGCTTTACCAAGGTGGGGGGCAGTGGAAAAGGAGGGAAAAAAAACCAAAAAAAAACTATGAGGAAAAACAGCCTAGTCATAATAGGTTCAAGATATTATAAGAAGAAGAGGGGGATGAAAGAACGAACCAAGTAATGAAGGACAATCCTGTTGAGAAGGAAAAGGATGAGAGCATGGAGGATAGACCTCATAAAAACCAGCAAAGGGGGGATCGGCCAAGCATTATGGAACTTGATAGGGACCAAGAGATGACCCCAAGCAAAGTGGGTACGGAGGATCATGAACTGCAGGACATACTGGAAAGGGGGCATCTTGATCTTGAAAAGTTCTTGGAGGAAGGAACAGCCAAAGGAGTGGATTCACTACCTCAAGATGAATTTAACATAGTACAATAACTCTTCCTCTGGAGAACGCAGGCAAAGGGTGCAGGGATCAAAAGAACCTATGATAGTCAGGGTAATGGAGGGGTTAAAACTATGGAGGCAATAGGGGGACAAGCTCCCAAGAACCCAGGAAGGAAAAGAGGAAGAAAAAAACAAAATGACCTACTGATTGAATGTGGAAAACTCATGATCAACTCAGGTAAGATGAAAGACCTAACTAGTTACTCCTTTACAGATCTTTCTTAATGAAGCTTACAACATGGAATATTAGGGGTCTAGGAAGCAAAAGGAAACAAAGAAATCTCAGCAATAGAATGAAAGTTGAAAAACTAGATATGGTATTTATCCAAGAAACAAAATGTTCAATAGAAAAAATAAGAGAAATACACAGCAAATGACTGATTAAATATGAATATTTAGAAGTTAAAGCAGATAAAATAATAGGAGGAATTCTCACACTTTGGAACCCTCAGAAGTTAGAAATCCTAGATGTTGAAGCATCTAGGAACTATCTTTCAGTGGTCATCCAACCTTTAGGGGACAAGGAAGTTTATTTGATCACAAATGTTTATGGTCCACAAAAGCCTGAAGACAAGCTCGAGCTTCTTACCTCATTGGAGGAATTAAGAAACAAGTATTCGAGTATCCCTTGGATTCTGGGAGGGGACTTTAACATGATCAAGTCCCTATCAGAAAAAAAGGTGGAACCAGATCACTAGGTAGAGATTCCATAGCATTTCAGGATTTCATAAACAACATGAGGCTAGTAGATACAGAGACAAGTAATGGTATATTCACTTGGAATAATAAAAGGGGAGGAGAGTCTCAGGTGGCCTCAAAATCGGACAGATTTATTATCTCGGAGGGCCTCATTCTTACAAGCCTTGACTTGTTAGCTACGATACTCCCTTTTGGTGGCTCAGATCACTGGCCTGTTCAACTTGAAGCGTCCTTTATAGGAACTCCAAGAAACAGACCTTTCAGGTTTGAAAACATTTGACTTACCCATCCTAACTTTATCAACAATATTGAAAAATGGTGTACAGAGGATATGCAAGTTTAGGGCACTAAATGTTCCTCCTGCATAAAAGATTGAAACACATCAAACTCAGGCTTAAATATTGGAATAAGAATGAGCTTGGCAACATTTTTGAAGCCAAAAAAGTAGTTGAACGGAAGCTACACAAAATTAACCAGATCCTCATCATAGATGGCTTCAACGAGGAGAGAGAGGAACAAGCTGACGATCATCAACAAGAATGGGAAGGATTATGCAAGCAAGAGGAGATATTATGGAAACAGAATTCAAGGGTACAATGGTTAAAAGAAGGAGAAAGGAATACATGGTTTTTTCACAAATCTACCATGGATCACAGGTCTCATAGCAAGATTTCAAAAATTAAAGATTCTCAAGGAAATCAAATCAATACCCACAAAGAAATAGAAGTTGCTATGGTTCAACATTTCCAAGTCATAGTTGAGGAACCTCTCTTAGACAGATCACAATTCATCAATGAATTTACAAAGCACATTCCTATGCTTGTGACAAGAGACGACAATTATAATTTAAACAAACCAGTGAATTAAGAGGAGGTCAGCGGAATCATCAAAGAGATGTAGAACGAAAAAACGACAGGTCCAGATGGTTTCAATGTTGACTTCCTTAAAGCATGTTGGGGAATAGTCAAGCACGATACTATCGATGTGGTGGAGGACTCAAGGAAAAACAAAATTGTTTTAAAGGCACTCAATACCTCTTTCATATCCTTGATTCCAAAGTAGGATAATGTAATGACACCAGACAGATTTAGACCAATAGCATTATGCAATGTGGTGTACAAAATTATTTCCAAAATAATTGCCAACAGGCTTAAGCCCCTTCTTCCAACTCACGTGTCTAAGGAGCAAACTGGATATGTGGAAGGCAGGCAAATTCTCAACAATATCATCCAAGCTCATGAGGTGGTTCACTCACTTAAGAGCAATAGGCAGGCAAGAATGATTATACAACTTGACCTAGAAAAGGCTTATGATAAGCTAAGTAGGGCTTACATTAGGGAAGTTCTAATAGGTTATGGCTTCGACCATAACTGGATAAGATGGGTCATGGCCCTTGTAACTACCTCCAGTTTTTCTATCTTGTTAAATGGTTCACCATCCACAACCTTTAAACCTTCTAGAGGTCTCAGATAAGGAGATCCACTCTCACCCTTCCTCTTTATTCTCATGATGGAAGGGCTTGGCAATGCTATCAAATTTGCCAAAGCTGAAGGCCAAATCCAGGGTCTCAAACTCACCACAAATGGAGATGCTTTGACCCATCAACAATTTGTGGACGATACCGTGTTGTAGGGTATACCCACGGTCAAGGAAGCTCTAGCCTAAAAACAAATCCTGAATGACTTTGCAATGGCTGCGGGTACAAAGGTAAGCCTTACCAAATCAAAGATTTTCTTTTTTAATACTGGCATTGTCATTCAGAGAAATATATCTAGAATTCTTGGCTTTCAAAGAGATGTGCTACCCTCAAAATATTTGGGAGTACCTCTAATAGACAAACCTTTGAGCAAGGCAGTTTGGGAGCCCATGACCAATAAGCTCCTGGACAAAATCTGGAAATGGACACACAGGTCTTTGAATTTTGCAAGACAACTAGTGCTCACAAAAGCTATCCTACAAACTGTCCCCATCTTTATGTTTTCATCCCTTCCAGCTCCTAAAGGAGTTATGCAACAATGCATAAATATCCAAAGAGATTTTCTTTGGGGCAAAGGAGAAGAGAAAAAAAAATGGGCTTTGGTAGCCTGGGAAAAGATCTGTAAACCTAAGACACATGGAGGTTTGGGACTTGATGACCCTGAAATACTCGACAAAGTTTTGGGGGCAAGACTATGTTGGAGATGGTTAAAATATTCGGCTTCACCTTGGGCCAAAATTTGGTAATAGAAATATGCAAACAATTGGCAAGAAAGGGATCACATTAGAATGTCTGGGCTCATCAAAGGCTTCCACATTTGGAACAAAGCATGGGAGAATAGAGCCATTTTTCAGAAACACAGTTTCTGGGAAATAAGAGATGGAATCCTTGCTTGGTTTTGGGAAGATAATTGGCAACATGAACCTAAACTGTTAAGAGAAGGATTCGCCAATCTCAAGAACGATACTGACAAGAAAGGGTTACTCAGGGTAAGTGACTTATGGGATCAGGAAAGAAGCAAGGGAAAATGGAGAATATGGAAGAACCTGGTACATAGTGATGACTCCCCATTGAAGGCACATGCAGAAGCTTTAACAACCATCTTGGAACAAAGAAAGATTCTGACATTAGCAGATTCAAACCAGTTGAGATGGGGCAAAAGCAATGAAGGCAACTTTAACCTCAAAGAGGCCAAGCTCATAGCCCTTGGGCTTGACTTTCCAAACCCTGATTGGGTATGGAAGGACCTATGGCAGAACCAAATCTAATGAAAATCAAATTGTTCACGTGGTTAGTGTAGCATAAAAAAATTATGACTTGGGAAAACCTTAGGAAAAGAGGGGTATCCGGTCCATCTAGATGCCAACTATGTGAATTACAAGAAGAAACTATGGATCACTTACTCAAATTAGGCCCATTCACATCCACCTTGTGGAACTGGGTAGCTTCAATATTCAGACAAACAAACAGGGGCAACATTACCAGTCTTTGAAGAAGTGGAGGAGAAATTTCTCTGATAATGAAATAATCAACAAAACTTGGGCTTTAGTTCCAGACTTTCTAATTTGGGATGTCTGGAAAGAACATAAGAACAAAATATTCAAGAGCAGGAAAGGTTCTTCCCAGAACATCATGGCTCAGATTTTAAGACAGCTCAAGGAGACGGTAGGGACCCTCATTAAAAATCCCCCTGAGGACCAACCAAAAGATACAGATGTGCATATACTACTACATTTGGGTCTTCAAGGGCTTGTCCCACAGGGCAAAAACATGAATGTAAGTCATATAATAATTGATAAGGATTTTTGGCAACCTCCCCCTCAGGGTTTTATGAAATGCAATATAGATGGGGCCTCAAAAGGAAACCCGGGTATGGCTGGGTATGGAGGAGTTATAAGAGATCAAAAGGGTTTCATAAAAACCATCTTTCATAGTCATTTGGGGAAAGCTACTAACAATGGTAGAGCTCATGGCCCTTGAGCAGTGGCTAGAAATATTGAGGGACTCAGATCTTCATAATACTATAATTGAAATTGATTCTGAATTGATTATTAATTCGGTGAAGAAAATTTGCTATAACTTAGCTCTAGATAAAGTCTTGAGACTTTGGTGCCTTCTGCAAGTTTATCGACGAATTCAATCCCACCTGCAGAACATGAGAACCCTTAGTTTTACTCATGTGCGCCGAATAACCAACAAATTTGCGGACATATTAGCTAATGAAGGCATACTCTATGCTAAGAGCAATAAGATATATGACTGGATAGAGACCCCCCAAGGTAGATTGAGGGAAGAGTGTCTCAGACAAGTAAACGCGAACAGGGAGTTCTATCGGAGCAGGGGAAACTAGCAGGATGTAGTCTAATGGAAACAAAGGAATTTTGATCTATATGGTTAAGCAGGGCATGGAAATATGCCGATAGGGTATCCAGACTTCGGGTGGGAATATGCACCCAAAACTTTACAAACCCAAAGTTCTCGGGCGGGAGTCAAAATATAAGACAAGTCTTTTTATGAAAATGAAATTCACTAGAGAGCACCTTTGAATTAGCTATGCTGGGAGCTTGGTTAACATGCTGGCAGTTTGGCAAATTTGAGGCAATCCTAGGAATTTCACTAGGCAATTAGCAAGGCGGTTACCATGCCAAACGGACCCGAAATTAGCTTAAGCAATAGGTTTATTAATCTTCGGGTCCGGGTGCATTGTTAATTACCGTGCAAATTTCGCAGCAAGGTTGAGATTGGTGGTTTTCGGGCGGCTTACTTGCTCGAGGGTTAGCCTCCCAGGCGGACCCAAAATCTTTATTTTGCTGTCTCTATTTCCGTATCGGGTCTGATTCAAAGCCTACAGGGTGTGCATGTTTGCTTTCCAAAATAGATCCTCGACCGTCCAATCTATGGAGGTGGATCTCACGGTCTTGACGAAAGGTTGAATTATGGAGGTCACGATGTAATGTTTTGTGGGCCCTTGGCCCGGATTGTGGGCCTTTGGCTCGGCTCTCAAGGTTATGTGTGGCTCGATAACTGTGTGGCCCACATCTCCTTTGGGTAGGTTGTACTTTATGTAATTGATTTTTATGATATAATTAAATAGAAGGACCGATTCTTGATTCAGCCAAAAAAAGAATTTTGAAAACCCATGGAACACTAGAATTCTACATATTAAACAACTTAAACTCAAGTTAAAATTATGCATAAAAAATTTACGTGAAAAAGGTTATTTCATCTATAAGTTAGACTACTCATTTTTTATTATTTAAATTATATTTTTAAAAGTATAAATAAATTTAACTGCATAAATTATTTAAGCATAAAAAATGACGTGAAAAAAGTCATTTAAACTATAAATTAGACTACTTATTTTTTATTATTTAAATTGTATTTTTAAATATACATATAATCTAATAGCATAATTATTTAATATATAATTATGTAATAGTCTGCTTCGATATATCAATAATTTGGTTGAGGTTTGTCTGGTTTGATAATATGAGGTTTGGTTACTTACAAACTTAAGGAAAGATGCAATTCCCTTTCATGCATATTCAAAATTGAATATAATTAAAAACTATTAATAATAAATTATAGAAAGGGAAAAAAAATTAATTAAAATAAGAATTCTTAATTTTCATTTCTTATTTTTACTTATTTAAAAAATATTTAGTATGGAACTTAATATTTGAATATTTAGAAAAATTTGTTATATTTTAATATCAATTTCTATTAATTTTTTATAGAAAAGAAAGTAGATTTCTTTTGTATATGTTATAAAATATTTTTAATATTGATTTAAAAATATTTATATATTTTGTCTCAACTTAATGCATGAGAAAAAAGATAATTAAAAATTAAATATTGATTAATAAAAAAAACATTGTTTATTTAATTTTTAATATAGGATTGATATGATTGGGGGGCTCGAGGGGGGTTTCTTTTTAAGTTTTGACGAACAAATCAAATTAAAATTCGCTTAGGTATTAGGTGTGGCAACTAATAACCAAGTAGGGTTTTTAGCATTTTGGAAAGGTCTCAATAAAGTTTTATCTATCTTGGAAAGGTCTCAAGAAAGATTTATCTAAGGGAATTCATAACTTCGAGGTATTTGGGGATTTACTGTTAGTTATGCAACACATTCATAAGAATAAAAAGCACCCTTCCCTTTAGGTATTTAGGGATTCATTGTTAATTGTGGAACAAGTTAATACGTATCAAGAACACTTTGACACTCTTGCATCGTGAATACTATAGAGAATAGGGGCTTTGATGGTTAAATTTGATAATATTTCTATCTACCATGTGAAACACCTTCATAATCATCTGGAAGAAGATATAACCAACCATGGTGTCAATCTAGGCCATGGGGAATACAAGCACGACGAACAACCCATTGAATTTGAATACATACCATGATAAGTTTTCAATGATTGAAATATTGGTAGTATATGAAACATTGCTTGGGAAGACTTGTTTGGGTGGGCGCATCCTACCATGTCTCCCCTAAGAGGTATTTGCTTTAACTGAGGTAGGAGGTGTTGATGGTCAAGGTTCGCGAATTGGAGGCCAATGCAATAAACAAGACCATCGAAGTCTTGAAGGAGGTCTTCAGCGTTCAGATGTCAATTCTGGTGCTGCGGAAGTCAAGAATGTCCAATGAGTCTTTGCAGTTCTACACTAGGTGCCAAATTGGCTTCAATGAACAATAGTGTGCCCAATATACCCGAGGAGACTGCTTTTAAATAATTGATTTTAGGATGTTTCTTCACAAGTTTTGGTTGTAGATACTATGCAATTTTGTATATATATGTGGTTGTTTTTTGGAGATAGTATAAAGATATTTTGATAGTAGTTGTAGATGTTTTGAGTAGGGTGGGTAATATAGGGTCTCTCTAGAAATTTTTGATAGCTAGTAAAGCAGGGATTGCTCTTAGATGTAATAGGTATTGGTTTGCAAACCAATTTTTCTTAATTGCAATATAACTATTTTTTAAAATATATATATTATGATTGATATTAAATGATTTTACTTGATATACATATTAAATATTTTTTTCTATGATTACATTAAAATATTTTTTAATATCACATATCAATTCTTTTATATATTTATATATATATATAAAAGATTGATATGTGATATTTAAAAAAATTTTTATTGTAATCATAGATAAAAATATTTAATATGTATATCAAAGTAAAATCATTTAATATCAATCATTAATAGATAGAGTAATATATAGAGATTTTTTTTACTTTCTAGTGCAAGAAAGATATGTCTTGATGATGCATGTTATATAAAACACTTGAATATAAAAAAATTCTTATGGTTGTTCGCTTGAGGTAGCTCAATTGGTAATGGTTGTGGAAATGAAGTCTCACCATCCGAAAGTTATTGGGTTCAAAATCTTGTACGATTGGGTGAGAAATTGGACATGATGAAGATATAGTCCTACCAAACTTACAATTTTTTTTCTTTTAATGATTAAAATATTTTATTAATATATTAGTTAAAATGAATTAGATAATATATTTCTCTAAATAGATTATGATATATATAAAACATTAATTGAAATTATCTTAAATTTTTATCTATAAAATGAAAGAATTTAAATTAATAAAAATCAAATTTTCCCTTGAAATAACATACTCTTTTTCCTATTTAATTTTAATTTTTTTTTAAACTTAGCACTTCATAATCTGAATTAAAATACAATCTAAAACTTGAAAAATTTATACTAAAAATTTAATACTTTAAAACTTTATGAATGTGAATTAAAATAAATCTAAACTGTTTTTTATATCACTAAATTCAGAAATTCTTTTTCCCAATTTTTATTATTTTTAATACTATCTCCCAACTAACAATGACATCAAAAAGAGGTCACGAAATTATTGATCAAAATGCTCACATCATCAGCCTTTACTCAAACCTATCCGGAGTCAGAATATGTCCTTTTCATTTAAGTCCGCTCTCCAAAATAGAGAAAAGTAATATAAGCACACTGATAACAGTAACGCCTTCGCATCTTATCCGATCTAGCGGTCAAGGAAGTCGGCGTCTTTGACTGTAGGATACGCACGGATATACACTAGGACGGGATACAGTTAATTTCACGCATGCAGTCAAACTCGCCCAATTCCGCGAAGTCTCGGGATGCACTCGAACTGCGTTTTTCTCGAACCTTTAAAGAAATCCTGTTCTTCCCTAACTTATAAATTTACCAGTCTGGTTAAAATAGTTTGTAGCTGAACGGAGGAATATATTGACCGTAGTGGTGGGTGTGTGAACAGAAATGGAGAATTCTGAGCAGCAGTTCGCACGCAGGGCGTTAGTAATTGCACGGCATCTAATCAACTCCGACACCTGCAATGAAATTTCATCGCTGCAGACTTCGTCATGTCTGCAGTACTTACCCCCTGAAAGCTTTTCTGGTAAGTCTTTCGTGATCTATCTATAAAAATTAATGAGCGATTCAAAAATTGCTTATACAGGCATAATTTACAAGTTTTTTGGTGGATTTAATTTCTCTGGGAAGATTTTGTAAATTTTGAGCTGTTCAGCAGAAACTTTGAAATGCAGAAGCATTGAGTTCGGGGAAGGTGGCGGAGATTTTCAGTGATTATTTATGTGCATCTCCTTTTTTTCCTTTTTTTTTATGGTTTAAATTTTATTTTATTTGAATAACTAAATCTATATATGATGTTGGCCTAAATGTTTATAAGTTTTACCATATTATGGTCATTCGTCAATGGTGATCCGCATTCTTAGCTGGGACTAGCTTCCGAGGGCTTCTGACGGGGAGATTGAAATCAATTCAGAGTTTTTTTCCAGGGAAAATCTAGGTAGATCAACCTGA
Organism: Pinus taeda; assembly: GCA_000404065.3. NCBI lineage: Eukaryota > Viridiplantae > Streptophyta > Pinopsida > Pinales > Pinaceae > Pinus > Pinus taeda. The sequence continues at coordinate 112,122 of APFE030997206.1, forward strand.
AAGTATCTAGCTGAGGGCTTGAGGGTAAACTAGCAAGACCTAGCCTCAAAGACATCCAGGACATTCGACCCTGTGACCTCCCAATAGAGGATGTACTTAACAATAGGAACTCGATCAACTGAAATATCCTTTTGGGGCTAGTCAATTCAGAGTTTTGCTTGCCCGTTACACATAATTCTGTCATGGATATGTTTCTTAGAGTCGATTAAGGTTTCTAGTGTTCCAAGAAGGTTTTCTTAACACTATAATATGTTACATGAGAAGTTTGTGGATGTATCCGACCACTTCGAATGGATTTTTTATTTTTGAGGGGGGGGGGGGTTAAAGTTGCGTTTTAAGAAAATTTCCATTTTTCACTAGAAATTTTTGGACTGAATTATTTTCTTGTTTCAATACTAAATTGGCTGACAACCCATCTTAACATCTGCTCACAGCGCACCTTACCATCCTCAATCCAGGGCAAACTGAGATTGTAAATAGATGTTTAGAAGGATATTTTCTTTGCTTTGCATTTGATAAACATACCTAATAGGTCAAGTGGTTTCCCTTGGCAAAATGGTGGTACAACACATCATTCCATACTTCATAAAAAAATGTCCCCATTTATCGCACTATATGGATATCTTCCTCAATCCATCACATCACCTTGAAAGGGATTGCAAAGGTTCAAATAGTGGAGAACCACATAAGGCACGAGCAAAAGGTTTTCAAACTATTGAAGGACAACTTGGTTATAGCACAAAATAAGATGAAACAAGCATATCAACATTGTAGTGAAAGGGATTTTGAAGAGGGGGTATTGGGTTTTTTGAGGCTTCGATCATATAAAGAGATGTCCCTCAAATAACAAAAGAAGGACAATAAATTAGCACCCAATATTATGGCCCCTATGATGTGTTGCAGAGGATTGGAAGTATGACTTACAAATTGGAATTTCCTTAATCTTTACATGTACTTCTAGTCATTCTTGTTTTTTGCTTAAAGAAGGTAATCAATGACAAGATCCCAATCCAAACTATTATACTTGAGAGTCGAGACTAATGATGAAGGAAAAATCATACTAGAACTAGAAACAATCCTTGAAACAAGAATTAAGTAGTTGTGAAATCCAACAATCACTGAGCATCTCATCAAATGGAGGGGCCTACTAGTGGAATAAGCAACAAAAAGATAAGTTATTCATGCAAAAGCACCCACAATTAGTCAAGTGTTGAGGACAACACTTGTTCGAAGGGGAGGGGGCATGTTAAGCACAAAAAACCTCTTAGTAAGCCCTAGATATTGAGTTATTACATTTCTATTGTTATGTTAGTAAGTTAGCCAAAACCTTTCATTGTACCCTTTCATTATAACTGTGCCCTTTTTCTCGTATATACATACCAAGGAGACTCAGTCTTAGGATTATCTCATCTTGTCTTTTGTATGTATTCATTGTAAAAAGAGATTTCTCACTCGAAATGGATTGTAGTCTTTGAGTTTCTATCATTTTTAATGCGCTTGGATTGTTACGTAATCTCAACTGTACATTTCATTGAGAGATTAGGGTTTTGGTATATCAGGGTTTTAGCAAAAAGTTTAAAGACAAGTCAAGATAGAGAGTTCAAACATTTTTTGTTGGATAGGAATAGCGATCAGGAGAGACAGATCAAAGTGCATGAACTAGAAGGAAAAGTAGTGTATAGCAATACTGTACAACAAGTTTGTACAATACCATCGTATGGCATATTTGTAGAAAACTACATAACCAACCATACAATAGTAAAATAGGGCCGTATAATTATTGCTTCTATTTTCTCAAATATCATGCAGGCTGTATCTCTCTTTAGTAGGCCATGCACCTTAGGTTAGGGGTGATTTTTTTTTTACAGAGATGAGTAGGGCTTCTATTAAATCTACGCTCCGACGCAACAAACTACGTGGGAAATATGATACGTTTCTTTTTCATGCATAGGATCCTCTAAGGGAGGATTGACACGTGTTTCAAAAAGATCTAACTGAAACCAACTGCAAAAGAGGTCCACATACAAAAACTTTACAAAATCGATAGAGCAAAATGACACATTTACAAGAGGAGATCATTAGCAAAAGGGAGAGAGAGCTTCTTCTGGGGGCCTATTTAGATCAAGTTGCATATTGCCTGTAGGTCGACTGAGTATTATGCTTGTAGAGCTCAAATTTTCTTTTATCTCCATCTACAACTGCAATTCATTCAGTGGCCTACGTAATGCATGAATTTCATCATCTTCACGAGTGATTTTATTTTTGAGTGGCTTAATTTCATCCATAAGAAAGATGAACGTGTTCATCTGCTAGTGAACTTTCCAATTCAGGTCCATGTGTTCTAGATTTAGGGCTTCGATTTGATGTGAATATACTTTACATTCTCTATTGTCACTTGCTACTGTTAAATTTCCTTTTTGAGTTGACATTGGATAGATGAGGAGAAAAGGGAGCCAATTTTCAGAGAGGACTAGATACAGAGGGCTTTGGGGTCCAATGAAAAGGTTGCAACTGTTGAGAAATCTAGGGCATCAAGTATTAGGTGATTTCTCTTCATTCAGTAACTGCTTGTGAGTGTTTTTTACTTCTTTAGATTAGGATCTTCTTTTACTTAGATTACTAGTGTTCTTCTTCATCAAACAACTACCAATGCATGAACATAAATAGACAAGAGATACAGAATGTAGGTTATGAGCCAGGGCCAAAACCTCTCACTCTTTGAGAGGAAAACCACACAAATTCTTCTTATAGAGATTCCAATTGACGAAGACCATGAACAAGACCCTTGACCTATTTGCCACTCCAAGATCAAGACATTAGTTCGCTTGATTGTCAACCTTCTGCTCTTTTCCTTTTCTTGATTCCTCTTCCACTCCGACCTTCTGAACACTGAGACTACATCACTAAGACATTCATTGTGATAGCAATAAGATAACACCGAAGTACATTACTGTAATATCATCAAAAACCTCATCACTGCATTGAGATCTTCATTATTGTAATACTACCGAGATCTTATCACTTGTAGGAGCACTGAGACCTCATGAACTGTAAAGACACCCAAACTGTGATATCACTGAGAATGTGACTTGAGCGAAGTTAAGATTGTGATAGCACTGGATCCTTTTTTTGTGGTAGCACCGAGACCCTTTCATTGAAGTGACATTGAAACAGAAGTTGCACCGAAACTGTCAGAGCACTGGACTGTGGGAATACCAAATCTATGAAGTTGGCATAACACCGAACTGTAGTCTTCTCAGATCACCAAACTGTAGTCTTCTTAGATTACCGAACTATGTCATTGTAATCTCCTATCCGAATTACAGAGGTAAACTTGTATTTGTACTCGGTCACCCAAATTTCAGAGAGATCCAAACTTTTCTCTGTGGAATAGGTCGAGCTGCCTATTTGTAGTAGTTTGTCCATGAATATTAGTCGGCATGATCTTATAAAGGGTTGTGTCTCCAGATTGGGGGAGCCTGAGTTCTTCACTTTGTCTTGAGGTCGACTTGAGGAGGAGTAACTAGTGCTTGTCTTGGAGGGCTATTTGACAATCCTATAGACTTATATACATTTGTAACATGCCCAAGAAGGGTTCTTCATACATGACATTGACTTTTGACGAATCCTAAAGGCTCACAATGGGAGCCATCTAAAAATAAAATCTCTTGCTCATGAAGTCCATGAAGCAAGCATTACAATAATAATTTTATTTTTCTTCTTTACAAAAGTCACAATTACATGTCATTATGAAGACCGAACCTAGTTATACTTTTCAACACTCCCTCTTAACTAGGGAGGTAATCATAATGGTACCTGGTCATTCTTAATCTGAAGAATTTCTCATAAGAAGAATCAGATTGGTAACCCATTTGTATAGCATCATATCAACCAACATTGTCACATAGCAAGGCCTTGACTAACAACTCCATCTCTCCACAAGATCTGAGCTCAATGCTGGTGAGACCAATGATTTATAGGCAGTATCATCATTGTCTCTCCCAGAACATACTCCACCCGAGTTCTCAATTTGTGTTCCATCAAGACTATTCTTATCTTGGATTCCCAGTCCTTAAAGAATATCGGTCCTCTACGACTACTCTTATCTTGTATGCCCTATCTCATCCTCAAAGAGCATCATATGCTAGATGATTAGCCAATTCTCCATTCTATCTTCCCAAGTGAAGACCAAAATGATGTGTCTATCCCTCCCTCTCAATTAGGGAGGAAATATCTATTCCAATAAAGGAATGTACTCATTCCTACAAAAGGAATGTACCTAAGCTACCTCTTGGCTTAGGAATTTCCAAGTTTCTTTCAAGTAAGAAACTTGTTTCTAGGCTCCCTCTTAATTAGGGACCTACAACAGCTCCTCAGATGTAGATGAATTAGGGACCTACAACAACTCCTCAGATGGAGATGAATTAGGGACCTACAACAGTTCCTCAGGTAGTTGAAGAGCTACTTCCTTTGATGTCATGAATTTCTTCTTCGTTATGGCGTCTTCATCTTTTGGGACTTCTTCATAGGGCACAGACCATCCATCACTTTCATCCACTAGTCAGTCATGTCATCATTCCTTCTATTAGAAAGCGATCCATCAATCTACATCTAGCCTTGTTTCCTGTCATGCTGCCTTCTTCATGCTGTCTTCTTCGGAAGGATCTTACATCCTTCTACATGGTCTTCTTGGGAGATATCCACAATTCTTCCCTTGGCAGTCCTGCAAAGCCCATCCAGATATTGTTAAGGGTCTCCATCTTTTCCAGACTTCCATCAGAGTCTTCATATCTTTCTAAGAGATATCATAGTCAAATCTTTCAGTTCTCGAATGTTGAATGCCTTCTTCCATGGTTGCATAGTCTACGATCTTTTCCTTCCTTTCTTCACACATGACATTCCTAGGAACTTTCAATCAGGGTTCTTCCAATTACTGTTAATCACCTCATATTCCATATGAGGACATATTATGTTGATTTCATCTAGTGTGACCCATGCCTTCTTACATCCTTTTATATGAGATTTCTTTCCTCTGATCATGCTTCTCAAGATAGAGCAGTGATCCATGTTACCTGCAACCATACGACATGACTTTATAGTATTGAATACAAGCATACATACCTCATTTACCTTTAGGTCATCTAGGCTTCTTTCAACAGCTTCCTTGATTGAAAAGAGCTTCCACCCCTTGATCTGCGTCAGCTCTTATGTCATCATAACATCATCCTGTGAATTCCACAAGTTGGAGTTCCTGATGAAACACTTGCTTCCTCTCTAGATCGGTGAACCTTCTGATGAGGATTCCATAATAGAATCTTGAGGATCTTGCATATCCCTATCCAGCATATGTTTCCTTTTGACTAATGTATGATGAGACTTGTCCTGGATGACTTCTTCCTTTTTCCCATAAGTATCACTTGAGCTTTTAACGAGGTCACCAAGAGCTATATCCTTCATATTTGACTGTCATAGATTTTGTTCCCGACATCCTTCTTGTTTCCTATGGTGATGTCACGAGCTCTTCTAATGCTTTTCCTCTTCCTTGGACTTCCTTCTTTTCAGCGTCCTCCACTTCTTCGATGAAATGGGCTTCTTTTCTATCTTTCTTGTTATTGCCCTTCTTGAGCTTAGGACAATCTTTCCTGTAATGCTTATAGCATTGAACCTTAGCTAAAATCTTCCTTCCTTTCAACAAATGTTTGAACACTTTTTGCCCTCAACTTGTCATCATCTATCTTGCATAAAAATCACAAGTAGTTGAATGGAATAACTTTCTTATCCTTATAGGCATTTGTTACCTTGTTCATCAGTTAGTGCATTTAGAACAAAGGAGATCATTTCCTTATCTGAAATCATCTCTCCCAGATCTTGCTGTTGAGATCTTATGAAGATAGCCCTTTATCCTTTGATACCTTCAATTTGTGTAGATCAGATCTAAGTGATATGACCTTCTTTATTGTATCTTTAGAGAATAGTTCTACTAGCCTATCATATATCTCTTTTGATGTCTCCAATACTGCTATATGGGGAACGAGGGAATCTTTGACGAATTCCGTAAGAATCTCTTGAGCCCTTAGATCCTTTTCCATGTATTCAGATAGTACTTGACCTTCGGATGGTTTGGAGACTTTTCCATAGATATGATCAGTGACTTCATTTTCTTCAAGGACTATTTCTATCCTTCTTTTCCATGCAAGGAAGTTTGATGACCCAGCCAGCTTATAGATTTCCTTGCAAAAACGAAGTTGTTTTACTAGATTAAATTATAGAAGAAAAATGTACTTACTTGTCAAGTGAAGATAAAATCTTTGACTTGATTCCTTTGTTGATGATGATCGATGAAGATGTCTTGATGCTCCTCGGATGATCTTCTTTAAGGATATGGAGGTCCTTGCTTCAATGAGGGGGAGACTGCCTTGGAACCTTTTGAAGATAATGATCAAGCCCTTGATCTTGCTTCTCTTGATTAAATAGTCTACAAACTCTTTGAGGTTTCCTTGGGTGCTGATAGAGTGTGGATCTCAGAATTACTTCTAGGGTTTTGACTTCCTCCAAGATGATATGATCTTTGACCTAGAAATGCTTCTCTTGGATGAATAGACTTCTAGTTTCCTTGATTTGTAAATCTATTCACCTTGAGTAGAAATAAGGCTTTGGCCTTGATTATTTGATTGATGATCCCAATTCTTTTGAAGTAGACTTTCTTCTTTGATCTAGGGTTTGATTCTTCAATGTAGATCTTGAACTTTTGCTTTGATATCCTTTGACTTGCTTTGATGCCTTTCTTGAAACTCGATCCTTGAGTTTCTCTTTGATTAGATGCCCTTTTCTTGACTTTGTCACCTTAGCTCCGAAACCATGATGAGAAATCTAGGGCATCAAATACTAGGTGATTTCTCTTTAATTAGTAACTACTTGTGAGTGCTTTTTACTTCTTTAGATTAGGATCTTCTTTTACTTAGATTATTAGTGTTCTTCTTCATCAATCACTACCAATGCATGAACATAAATAGACAAGAGACACAGAATGTAGGCTACGAGCCAGGGCCAAAACCTCTCACTCTTTGAGAGGAAAACCCACACAAATTCTTCTTATAGAGATTCCAATTGACGAATACCAAGACCAAGACCCTTGACCTATTTTGCACTCCAAGACCAAGACAGTAGTTCGCGTGATTGTCAACCTTCTGCTATTTTCCTTTTCTTGATTCCTCTTCCACTTTGACCTTCTTAACATTGGGACTACATCTCTGAGACGTTCATTGTGATAGCAATGAGATAACACCAAAGTACATCATTGTAATATCATCAGAAACCTCATTATTGCATTGAGATCTTCATTACTGTAATACTATCGAGATCTTATCACTTGTAGGAGCACCGAGACCTCATGAACTGTAAAGATACCCAAACTGTGATATCACCGAGGCTGTGACTTGAGCGGAGTTAAGATTGTGATAGCATTGGATCCTTCTTTCTGTGGTAGCACTGAGACCCTTTCATTGAAGTGACATCAAAACATAAATTGCATCGAAACTGTGAGAGTACTGGATTGTGGGAATACCGAATCTGTGAAGTTGGCATAGCACCGAACTGTAGTCTTCTCAAATCACCGAACTGTAGTATTCTCACCTAACTCTCTCACTGCAATCTCCTATCCGAATTACAGAGGTATCCGAACTTGCCTTTGTACTTGGTCACCCGAATTTCAGAGAGATCCGAACTTTTCTCCGAGGAATAGGCTGAGTTGCCTATTTATAGTAGTTTGCCCATGAATATTAATCGACATGATCTTATGAAGGGTTGTCTCCAAATTGGGTGAGCCAACTTGAAGAGGAGTAACTAGTGCTTGTCTTGGAGGGCTATTTGTCAATCCTATAGACTTATTTACATTTGTAACATGTCTAAGAAGGGCTCTTCATACATGATATTGACTTTTTTGACGAATCCTAAAGGCTCACAATGGGAGCCATCTAAAAATAAAATCTCTTGCTCATGAAGCCCATGAGGCAAGCATTACAATAATAATTTTATTCTTCTTTACAAAATCACAATTACATGTCATTATGAAGACCGAACCTATTTATACTTTTCAACAACAAGGAGTAACTATAAGGCTAGCGACAAGCTAGAGGCATGCAATAACACCAACGAAGTTTAAGAGAGGCAACTTCAAATCACATGGAGGAGTAGGAGGGGAGCCAAAGCTCATCAGGCTTAGACCACACAGGCAATAGAGAGGATACAAAGGGGGTTTCCAATTAAGGGGATAGAGCTTCAAAAAACTATAGGAGGCAAAAAGAATTGGGAATTCCTTGTTAATGACAAAGGAATACTTGAGTGCAAGAGGACTTCAAAGGAAGCTGAGATGCCTAAAGAACACCCGTGAAAGCGTACCAAGAAGCCAATTGCACTGCCACAAACAAGATTGAAAAGAATTGTGGCTTCATGATCCAACAAGGAGACCTAAGATGCACCAGAAATAATGGGACTGCTCAATTCACGTCCGTCAGCATAATATAAGCTCTGCTGTCCGCCGGTTGTGCATATAATAGAACATTTAACTAGGATAATTCCCAATATATGACAAATGACAAAGTCAACTTCTAAAACAATAGCCTATCTCAGAGGAGTAGTTGCCATCCACCATTGCAGATTGAACCACCATGAAAGGCTATGACGAGATGACCAGACACAACCCATGGATTTGATTCTAGAGCCTGAGATCCCACACGCAACACAGATCCTGTCACCACTAATTTCTATAATAACCCACATCCTTAGAACCATCAATGCTATAAGTGTGGGATTTGTTCGAGATTAGTAGTGCCATCCAGACGTAGCTCTTAACACCTGCGAGGGTATAAGGAAGAATTCCCATGCATGACCTACATGCTCACGACAAGCCATGCCACCTCTTATAATATACCATCCATATAGACCTTGAGTTTTATAGTTGCTATCGATGCATGGGAGGCGGGATTTTGGATAAGGGCTTTGTTATTATTATTATTATTTTTTCATAAAAGCTAGCATAGGGGCTCGTATAAACTTCGTATAGGCCAAGGGAGAAGGGGATATATTCATGGATTGATTCGTGATCTAGACAAATCGTTTATGTTGGTCTGGCCCATTTTTAAAAGGCATGCAAGATTAGCTTGTTTATCGGCTTCCATATTTTGATATCTTAGGATATGGATAAAGGACTTAAGGTGGAAATGATCCAAAGCACCCATGATTCTTTGAACGAGGAGTTTAAGATGATTTTCCTTAAGAAATGAACCTCTATATAAATATTGTATGGTGAGGAGAGAGTCCCCTTTAATTACAATCTTGGTGATTTCCATATCTTTGGTCAAGTTTAGCCCAAGCTAGAGGCCATGTATTTTAACTTGGTTGTTGGTCCACTTTCCTAGCCCCCATGAGTACTTAATTACTTGTTTTCCTTCAGGATTAAGGATAACCCTTACCCTCCTGTTACCCCTAGGTTAGGGATGAATTTATCGGCCATACTACTGCTAGTTTTAACCACTGTAGAGGTTGCCTTATAAGCTTTGATTAGTTGAATTATAAGCTAATTTGAAGGAAAATTATCTGTGTGCGTGTAATTGGTCTACTTTTCTACTATTTATTGTTACTAGCTATTGTGTAGTAGTTCAATATTCATAAATTAATTTGAGATATTTGATTAATAGTGTTTGTACAACAGTTACCTAGGGTTGGGAAGTTTTACATGGTATTAGGGCTACTCTCTAATTAAAGGGTTTTATGTCGTTCTTAGTAGATTTGAAGTTAGGAAGAGAGCTAAGTAACATGACACATTCTCCCCCTACCTTGTCTCATGTATTTCACGTGTCGTACATGACATGTGGGTGACATGTGTCCGACATGAGTTTGACTCGGGTCCTATTTGTAGGACACAAGTTTCATTAGCGTTGGACACGAGCCCTATAGGTGTACCAAAAGTTGGACACATGTCCAGTGAAAAAAACATCTTAAAATCGATTTATTGCCTCATTCTCGCTCAATTCAGTCATAGGTTTGGAGCGATCAAATGTTTTGGACTGTAGCTAAAGGCGATTAATCAATGTTAGAAGGGATTCTAATTATTAGGAAGTGGATTTGTCTAGGCCCTACTAATACTATGCAATTAATGGTAATTTTAAAGTAAAAGTGAAATTCTCATTTATCTTTCATTTTCATCCTTTTACTTCTTTTTACTTAAATTTTTAACATTACCATTAATTGACTCAGGATGTTTGAGAGTAGTTTTGAACTTGTCGAATTCCATATGGAGAAAGTAGAATTTTAGATCCCACTCAAAATCCAACAGGCTTTATAGTTTTCAGGATTTCAGGATGGGGGGATTGCAATATTTTTATTGGAGTTTGTCATTTATAAGGGCATGGAACTAGCATTTAATTAAGAGGACCAAGCCCTATATGTACTTTGATGTTGGTGGCATTGCTTGTTGAACTCCTCTGTCATGACCCTAGTCAAAATGTACCCATCACTCAAACAAAATCTCAATTTGACATTTTAAACTTTTTCTATCTTATTTTAATGCTTAGAGGGTGATATTGATGATGAGGATCCCAATATAGACAATGATTTTAATGATATGTAGTACTAGTTATTTGTAGTAGCATGATTTTTCTTGTACTCTGTAGGTCCTTTAGGGCCTCTTTGTTGATGTTTTTTTGGTTCAGAGATGGATTGCACTCAATGCTTTTTTGGTTATATGCATTAGTTGTATGATTGAATTTGTATCATCATCATGTCAATGCTTTATATATTTCTTATTTTATGTGTAATTCACTAATTTGTTATATTTTTTAATATATAAGATGTAATGTGTCCTCTGTGTCATGTTTTGGGGGGTCACCGTGTCACGTGTTGGATACTTATATCTTCATGTCTTTCGTGTTCCGTGTTCTCGTGTCATGTGACTTAGGAAGAGGGTTGTACAATAGAGTCATATTACAAGTACGACAAATTTGCAACCTTTCCTTGATTTCTGTGCATAGATGATTTTTTGAGAGATAACATCAACTAACCTTAGAGGATAGGTTGGATAGTGTGTCAAATTTCTTACCTTGGAAAGTCAAGGTAATTTTGTTATTGGAAGAGTGATCTTTGGGATATCGTTAAGGATGTGGTGGCCGTACATATAGATCCATTGATGTTGGTAGCTCACAAGAAAAAAGAAGTGAAGGGCAAGTAGATGATCATGGATGCTATAAAGGATCATTTTATTCCTCATATATTCGAGAAGAAGATTGCAAAGGAGATGTTCAATGTTCTGGTTGGCCTCTACTAGAATAAAAACGTAAATAGGAAGATTTTGTGGAGCAAACTCAAATCTATAGAAATGTCCAAATCATACTCACACACCAATTACTTGATGAAGGTCATGTAACTGCATGATTAACTTGTAGTAGTTGGGGAGAAGATTGCAAATGAAAAGCTTATGTTCTATGTGTGTGTGTGAGCTTATTTTGTCATTCCTACTTTTTTGCATAATTTCCATTTGCATGCATGCACTAATTATAGTTAAATTTACAAATCTAAAGTTTTAATAAAACTATAATAGTATAGGAATTCAAAATTTTAATATATTATTATCAGATCTGTTTGATGAATTGTCCAGTGGAATATCTACGACATTTATGGATTATTTGGTATCAACGCTAGTTTTCTTGGGTATTTTATGGAGATTATAGGGATATAGATTAGCAGGGCCGAAAATTGTAAAACCCTAATCATGGCTGACGAATTTGTGAACAAACCTCGTGATCTTGCACATGTTTGGTTTACGGGGTTGGAACAACAAGTCGCAGTTATCAACCATAATGTAAACCTCCTCATGGCGGCCTTGAATAACAAGGTGGGGATATTTGGAGAAGATGGTGGTTCGAATGCAGAGGAGAAATCAGAACGGGGATTAGAAGATTGGGGAGAAACAGAGAACCGATTAAAGAAAGAACTCGAAAAATATCAACCTAGTTCAAGTGCCTTGAATCAATCCCTGTTTAAAATGGAAGCAAAAGTCGATATCAAGCCATACCATGATGAGATCGATGCTCTAAAGCTGAATCACTGGTTGCAGCAACTGGAAGTTTATTTCAGCGTCCATCAGATTGAGGAAGGGTAAAAGATCTCATTCGCGCGGCGGAAATTAGAGGGCCATGCATTGACTTGGTGGGAAAGCCACACAGAATCTCTAAGGTTGGAGGGAGAACCTCCAGTGACTAAGTGGGAAGATTTCAAAACCCTCATTAAGTCATAGTTCTATCCCATTGGGTACATGGAGTATCAGTGGATTGATGGCATTACTTCAAGCAAAAGTCGGGCCAAAGTGTGTAGGAGTATACCATGGAATTCAAGAAGATGGCTATAATGTTGGGTATCTCTCCAAAGAACCCAGATATGCTCCTCAAGTATTTGGGAGGTATGCACCATCATCTGCGTGAGCAAATGATGTTGCTCAAGCTCAAATCGATGGATGAGGCTTGTGTACAGGCATAGTACCTAGAGAACATAGGCCCAAAGAGAGTGCAATCAAGTGGATTGAAGCAGAAGGAGCAATGAAACGCTTCTAAGGAGGGGAAGAAGAAGCAAAAAGGGGGAAAAGATAAAAAGACGACAACCATTGCGCACTAGTGTAAAGATCCTAGCAACGACTACAACTACTGCAACATTGATGGCCATACAGAGGAGAAGTGTTGGAAGTTGCATCCAGAGCTAAACCCGAAGAACAAGAAGAAAGATAACAAGAAGAAGAATCTCATGACCGCGGATTCAAGTAACCAAGTTAAAAGCAACTTAGACGTGGATGAGAAGATTGTATTTACATCAGTACAAAAGGAGGTGAATCTTAGTAGCCTTCAACAATAGGAAGAGAAAGAAATGACTAAACAATTCCATATAAAGATACAAGTCAAGAAGACAAAGATTGATGCTCTGTTTGACTTAGGATCGCAGGCGAATCTCATTATAGCAGAGCTGGTCAAGAAGTTCGTGATCATCCAAACCCATATCCACTTGGATGGGTAAATAAGGATGCAAAGTTGAAGGTAACAAAACAATGTAAAATTAGATTTGCTATCAGTGCTAATTTTCTAATTTTATTGATGAAGTAGATCTAGATGTGGTTCCCCTTCATGTATGTGGAATCGTGTTTGGGAGTCCATACATGTACATGCATGATGCAATATTCATGAGGAGAGCCAACCTGTATAGGCTTGTCAACGATGGAAAATCATTTATCATCAACACGCAGAAAGGCAAGTATTTCATTGATAAGTGCCAACCAAGCCAAGAAATTGACCAGTTCCACTAAAAAGTATGTTTTATTGTTTTTAAGAGAAAGTCAGTCTGTAGAGGAGTCAATAAGAGGCAAGGCTTCCCTGGAGGGGTGTACTAAAAAACAGAAACAAAAATTGGAGGAGTTGTTACAGGCATACAGGGATGTGTTCCAAGAGCCTAAAGAGTTACCACCTAAGAGAGAAGTGGAGCACTAGATCCAGCTATTGTTGGACTCCCCATTGCCAAATATTGGGTTGTACAGGCAATATGTTATAGAAGCAAGTGAGGTGAAGAAACAATTGTAGCAACTGCTGGAACAGGGTGTCATTCGAGGAGTACATCACCATGTGGGTCACCCATCATCATTGTGCCAAAGAAGGATAGGACTTGGCGGATGTGTACATATTACAGGGCGTTCAACAAAATAACACTCTAGAACAGATACCCCTTGCCTAGGATAGATGATCTGCTAGATCAATTGCAGCAAGAAAAGTACTTCACCAAGTAGGACTTGAAGCCTGGATATCACCAGGTTCGAGTCAAAGAAAAAGACACCTGGAAGACCGGCTTCAAAATTAGACAAGGTTTGTATGAGTGGTTAGTTTTGCCATTTGGCCTATGTAATGCACCAATTACGTTTGTGAGATTAATGAATGATGTATTGCGCCCTTTTATAGATACATTTGTTATTGTCTATTTGGATGATATACTGGTAGATAGTGCTACCTAGGAGGAACATATTTCACATTTGACACAGGTGTTGGAAAATTGAAGAAGCACCAGCTGCTAGCAAGTCTCAAGAAGTGTGAGTTTGCACATCAATCTTTGGTGTATTTGGGATATGTAATCGGTGGAGGAGAACTAAAGATAGATCCATCCAAGATGGAGGCCATCATGAAATGGCTGGTGCCTACTAATGTTCTTGAGGTCAGGAGTTTTATTGGGGCAACACGGTACCTGAGGAAATTCATAGCCTCATTTTCAATGGTAGCAACGCCGCTCCATGCCATAACAACAAGTGGCAAGAGTTTCCAATGGGGAAAAGGTCAACATAAGGCTTTTGAGGAGCTAAAGAAGAAGATCGGTCAAGCACCATTTTTGACATTATTAAACTTGCAACGACCCTTTGAAGTGGAGACAGATGCAAATTGGTATGCTATGGGAGTTGTCTTGATGCAGGAAGGAAGGTCTGTATGCTACCGTTCTGAAGTATTTCATGGGGAAGTCCTTAACTACCCTACCTACAATAAGGAGCTTTATGCCATGGTGCAAGCTGTGAAGAAGTGGAAGCACTATCTGATGGGAAAGGAGATAGTAATCCACACACATCACCAACCATTACAGTGCTTGCAGGCCCAGAGTAAGCTACAACAGACCAGGCATTACAAGTGGATGGGGTTTTTACAACAGTTTCATTTGGTGATAAAGTATAAGGACAACACAAACAAGTTGGCTGACATGATTTCAAGGCCACCCACATCGAAGATTACAACTTTGGGGACTCTTATGCACATGGAGACATTCACCCATGATGCATACAAAGAGGCATATTTAAAGGGTGGCGACTTCAAGGAGGTGTATCAGCAGTTGCAGAGTCAGAGTCATGTGCGCGATGGCGATACCACTCTACAGGCTAGATAAGCTATGTGTTCCTAACGGTGAGCGATTGCTGCTAATTAGAGAGGCTCACACCTCCAAGGTTGCAGGTCACTTTGGTGTAGGGAAGACTGTGGCTAACTTGCATAGTTATGTGTATTGGCCCAAGATGCAAGAGCAGGTAGCTAGGTTCATAAGAGGATGCATGCTTTGTTGTTCCAACAACCTAGTAACAGGGAACAAGGTCTATATCATCCCTTACCTGTACCTACTCGTCCTTGGGAAGCATTTCAATGGACTTTGTGGTAGGTTTACTGACAACCAAGAAGGGACATGACTACTAGTTCGTGGTAGTTGACAGGTTCAGCAAGATGTGTATTTTGATGCCCTGTAAAAAGACCATCAATGGGCAAGAAGCAACAAACTTGTTCTTTGGACATGTTTGGGTGCACTTTGGGATACCAAGGAGCATAGTTTCAAACAGGGATACAAGATTTCTTAGTGCATTCTGGACTACGTTGTAGGAAAAGATGGACAAAAAGTTGAAGAGATCTATAACATTCCATCCACAGACAGATGCGTAGACAAAAGTAGTCAACAATACTTTGGTGCAGCTTCTGAGGGGATACAACTAGAAGCATCCGAAGACTTGGGATGAAAATTTGGTATATATACAACATTCTTACAACAAAGCAGTCCACACTTCTACATGAAAGTCGCCATTTGAGACTTGTTTTGGATATTTGCCACCTTCACCTTTGGATATTACATTATGGGCAGCAAGGAGTGAGGGAAGATCTTACAGGAGATGCTTTGAGGGCTGAAAAATTTATAGAGAAGATTAGGCAGATCCATCTATAGGTACAAGACACATTGTAGAAGTCACAGGAGAAGTATAAGGCTAGGCATGATCAACACAAAACAGAGAAATCATTCAAGGTGGGAGACAAAGTATGGCTACATTTTAATAAAGAGAGGCTGCAGGGGCCTGGTAGGAAAATCAAGGCGTTGAGGTATGGTCCCTTTGAGATATTGGAAAAGGTGGGTGATAATGCCTACTGACTCAATTTACCACCATATATGCGCATTTACTTAGTTGTGAATGTAGAGAATTTGAAACTCTATGAGCCTTCCATGCTAGATCAGGAAGAGGAACAAGTCCTACTTTAGTGGAGGATTTGACACCCGATGCTCAGGCGGAGTTGACAGAAGATACAATTTTGCAGAAGAGGTCCAAAACTACAAGACATGGGCAACATGACCTTTGGTAGATTGGGTTGAAGGGACAACTTCTAGGCAAAGCTAAATGGTACACCAAAGAGAAGGTGGAGGAATAGGCTCCAAAGCAAGAAGCTCAGGAAGTACCTTGGACCACAGTGGTGTGTGGGTGGGATGAGGATGAGAAGGACACGAAGATGGAAGAGTGAGTAGAGCCCACTTACTTAGTGACTTCCAACACAAGGAGGATTGCGAGATGGGAAAACCAGCTGATTCAGGGGGTACATGAGCAAGTTGATGCTCCAAATATGTTAGTTTGACATAGAAGACAACTACAGAGGTACACAAGATATATGGCACTTATGACCGAGTTGATAGACGCTGAGCCTTCTAGTTATTAGTAGGCAACCACTTAGTAGGTGTGGAGAGATGCCATGGTGGAGGAGTATGCCTCTATCATGAAGAACGATGTCTAGGAGGTACTGTCGAGGCTAGAGGGAAAATCTGTGGTAGGCTCTTGCTGGGTCTACAAGATCAAGCATGGAACTGATGGGAGTTTTGAGAAATATAAGGCAAGATTTGTAGCCATGGGGTTCTTGCAGATAGACAAAGTTGAATATGATGAGACCTTTGCCCCAGTTGGCAGGTATTCATCTGTTGGGGCGGTTGCAACACATATGGGGTGGAAGATCCACTAGATGGATGTGAAGACCACCTTCCTTAATGGGGTTGTTGAGGAAGAGATTTACATTGAGCAGCTAGTGGGATTCGAGACATGCAGCAGAGATACACATGTATGCAGACTCAAGAGAACTTTATATGGGCTCAAGCAGGTTTCGCCGCCATGGTATGCTCATATAGACACTTATCTTTAGGGATTGGGCTTCACTAAGAGTGAAGCAGACCCCAACCTCTATTACATTGTTATTGGAGGCGAGCTGCTTATTCTGGTGCTATATTTGGATGACTTGATTTTGATAGGCGCAGATAAGCTCATCCAAAAATCCAAGAGAGATCTTGCAGGTGAGTTTGAGATGAAGGATATTGGGTTGATGCACTATTTCTTTGGGCTAGAGGTTTGGCAGGGTGATGGAGAGATATTCATGAGATAGGGCAAGTGCGCTCTACAGATTCTGAGGAGATTTCACATGTAGGATTGTAAACCCATCACCATGCCTCTAGTCACAAATTGGAGGAAGGTGGATACATCCAAATCGAAGCGGGTAGATCCCACACTTTACTGACAAATGATTGGGTCACTGATGTATTTGGTGAACACATGACCAAATATATGTTTTGCAGTTAACTCGTTGAGCCAATTTTTTGAAGAAATTTCAACCCCACTCCGATTATTAGTTTTCCTTATCACTCCATGCATTTAGTTTTAAATCCAAGCATGATAAAAATTCTAAAATCTCGAAATGACAATATTTTCTGAAAACACAAATTTAGAGATTTCACAACTGTTGAAATTGCAGAAATAAAACACAGCAAAATTATGACAGCCACACAGAAAATAACAATGATTTTTTGTCAATGTGACCCTGGAAAAACCCCCTACAACTCTTGGGGAAAACTAGTTTGAGAGCTTTTCTTTATTTCTGAAAATGCTTTTACAGAGAAACTAAAATACATAGTAAAAATTCCAGCAACCACAAATTACAACTTATCTTGATTTCCGTGCTTGAACTCCACCTCGAAAATCGTGCCAATCAGCAGACAACCAAAACACAAATTTTTCCAGCAATAAAACAACTTCAAATGCTATACGACTGCCTCGAAATTCATGCCCAAATTTGCCTCGAAATTCGTGCCCTTGTTGCTGTCCCTCTTCCTCGATTTCTGTGCTGCCCCCCTTCCTCAATTTTTGTGCCTTCCTCCTGCTGTATGATTTTGCCTTGGGATGCATGCCAATAAATGCTGCTGCCCAGATTCGCTGAAATGTCTTCTTGCTGCTTTTCTTCACTTCCTCACTGCTTAGAAATTTTCTCCTTGCTCTCTCTTCTCTTTCTCTCAATTGCTTATGAAAGAATGAATCATCTTTTCCTCTTTTCTTCTTCTTTTACTCTCTAAATGACCTCTTGGGTTACCCTAAGATCTAATGGTTGAGATTCATTTAGATCTAGGGATGAGAATAAATGTGCGTTTAATTCTCACTTTCTATTTTTTGACTCACCCACTTAAATAAAGACCCACTTAGCCTTTTTATTTCCATAGTCACTTTTTCACTTTCTAATTCTTCATTGACTTTAATAAAGTCATCTTTAAATTAGAATGTAACTTTACCACTTATATAGTCACTTTTAAATTAAATTGACTTTACCACTTATAAAGTCACTTTTAAATTAAATTGACTTTACCACTTATAAAGTCACTTTAGGAGAAAAGTAAAAAAAATAAAATTGGACACTTTTCCCTAGGCCAAAGATCAAAGCCTTAGGGAACCGCTTGTCCTCTGGTACCCAAATTTTAACACTCCCTCTTACTGAGGAAAGTGTTTCTCATCACTTCCATCTTGTCTCTGAAGTAGGCATGCTTGATCCATGGTAAGGCTTTGGTGAAAATATCCGCTACCTGCTCATTTGTGGAAATGTACTTAAGCTTGACAACTCCCTTTTGGACATAGTCTCTAATGAAGTGATACTTGATCTCAATATGCTTTGACCTGTCATAAAAAATTGGATTCTCCGTGAGTTTTATGCAACTTTGATTATCACAGTAAATCACTGAAGGTCTCAATGCCTGACCAAATAGACCAAACAACATCTTGTGAAGCCATATGGCCTCACAACTAGCCAAACTAGCAGCCATATACTCTGCCTCAACTGAGATCAATACAACTAACCGTTGGTTCCGGCTGATCCACGACACAACTGCCGAACCCAACCCAAAACAACACCCCAAAGTACTCTTCCTATCTGAAGCACAACCTGCCCAGTCTGAATCTGTGTACCTTGCCAGTCTCATTCCATCACCTTGTCTATAATCCAGACCCAAATCCACAATTTCCTGCAAGTAACGAAGATTGTGTTTTGCAGCCACCCAATGCACTCTCCTG
Organism: Pinus taeda; assembly: GCA_000404065.3. Lineage (NCBI taxonomy): Eukaryota > Viridiplantae > Streptophyta > Pinopsida > Pinales > Pinaceae > Pinus > Pinus taeda. The sequence continues at coordinate 131,302 of APFE030997206.1, forward strand.
GGCTCACACATGAACTAACTTATAGTGTTAGATGCAAAACATATATTTGGTCGAGTGTTGACCAAATACATCAAACAACAAATCAGCTGTCTGTAATATGTATAGAGTAGGATCTGCCAACTCGGAATCAGAAGCGTGCAGCTTCTTCCAGTTAGTGATCATAGGTGTAGACATGGGTTTGCAGTCCTCCATGTGAAATCTACTAAGAATATCCACAATGTACTTCCCTTGTCCCAGGAAGAAATGCCCCTCCTCCTGCCACACCTCCAATCCCAGAAAATAATGCATCAAGCCGATATCCTTCATCTCAAACTCTGAAGCAAGATCTCTCTTGCAGTGCTAAATGAGTCTCTCTGCACTACTGATGATCAAGTCATCAACATATGACACCAGAATGAGAGGCTCCTCACCCACCACAATGAAGTATAGGTTTTGATCAGTCTCACTCTTTGTGAATCCCAACTGCTGCAAGCATGTATCAATCCTCGAGTACCAAGCTCTAGGAGCTTGCTTCAGGCCATAGAGTGCCTTTTTCAATCTGCATACATGGGACTCCTTCCCATGCACCTCAATGCCCCGCGGCTGCTCAATATAAACCTCCTCCTGAATGAAGCCATTGAGAAATGCGGTCTTCACATCCATCTGGTGGATCTTCTAACCCATCTCTGCTGCAATCGATATAATGGAGCGAATAGATGTATACCGAGCTATGAGAGTGAAGGTCTCCTCATAGTCAACTCCCTCTACCTGTGAGAACCGTCTCGCCACAAATCGAGCCTTGAACTTCTCAATGCTGCCATCTGTAGCATGCTTTATCTTGTAGAGCCATTTGGAAGTAACAACTGATTTACCTTCGGGCCTCGGCACTACCTCCCAAACATCGTTCTTCATATCATGGCCTCTCTCCAGACCTGCTGGCTGGTTGCCTCCTCATAACTAGAAGGCTCAGAGTCAACAATGCTTGTTACCAATGCCATGTAACTACAAAACCTCTCAGGTGGTTTACTCTCTCTAACCTGTCTCTTTGGCCCAACAACTGATGTGGCCTCGCGCAAGGTATCTTGAAGCCAGTTGGGCTTCCTCTTCCCTGAGCATACTTCTCCCACCGGAGTGAAAGAATCCTCATCATCATCAGAAGCTTGAACTCCTGAAGGCCTGCCAACTGACCTCATGCTTGAATCTGTGCCTGTAGATGCTGAAGTACCGTGTGAACTGTCCATTAGTGGACTACCCTGTGAACTTCTTTGCGGGCTGCCCGAAGAACCACTCACTTGACTCTGAGAGCCACTGCTCACTGATGGACCCAACACTGTAATCGATGTACCTCCTGATCCCTAACCACTAGATCCCTGTGATTGACTCAACTGCTCCTGAGGGTTTGGTGACTCTGGATACTCTAACTCCGGTGACCTCCTGAAATCTCTCTCCTCCTCGAACTTCACGTCTTGCCTGACAACCACTTTCCTCTGTGCAGGAATATAAATCCGATAAGCTTTCGAGGTCTCGCTATAACCCACAAAGATGCCCTTGTCTGCAGTGGGCTCTAGCTTGGTTCTATTCTCCTTGGGGACATAGGAATATGTAAGGCACCCAAAGATACGAAAGTGCCCAACATCAGGCTTCTTCCCAGAAAAAGCCTCCTTCGGAGTCACATTCCTCAAGGCACGATGTGGACCTTTATTTTGCAAGGACACAATAGTGTTGCAGGCCTCTGCCCATAAAAATAAAGGTAACCCCTGATCATGAAGCATGGCTTTGGCAGCCCCTGCAATGGATCTGTTCTTCATCTTCGCAACCTCATTCTGCTGGGGGTTGTAAGAAACTGTGAACTCCCTCCTAATGTTTGCCTTAACACAAAAATCAACAAACTCACCAAGGGTATACTCCCCTCCATTGTCTGACCAGAGGATCTTGATCTTCCTACTTGTCTGGGTCTCCACAAGAGCTTTGAACTCTTGAAACCGCTTGAAGACCTCACTCTTGGTCTTCGAGAAATAAATCCAGGTCTTCCTGGAGTGGTCATCAAAGAATAAAACATAGTACTCATAGTCACTCAGGGATACATGAGACATCCGACCACTCACATTGGTATGAATCGAGTCAAGGATCCCGGTTGCTCTGCTGTCACTGCTGGGAAAAGGGGATCTGACAAACTTCCCCATAGCACATCCTCTGCATGCATCAAGGAGATGAGAATTGAAATCTGGCACACCAGTGGTGATCTCCCGCAATGTACTCAAGGCCCCATGATACATGTGCCCCATCCTACGGTGCCAAATCTCACACAACTCTGAACTGCTAGATCTCTTGTCGGTCTTGTCTCAGGTGTTGCTACTGAATGCCATCAGGGGCTAGAATGAGAACTTGTACACCTTGGCATGGCGCACACCAATCTCTCTAGCTGAAGAAGTTGGAGTTCCTTTAGGATATATAAGCACCTGCCCTCTCCTGAACAACACATCATACCCTCTGTCCTCAAGTGTTGAGACGGATATCAAGTTCTTCATTGTAGGTACATATAGAATATTTGACACTTTCAAGGGAGGTTTGGGTCCCCTATTAAATGTCAATGTCTCCACACCGACTGCTCTAACAGTGCTGTCATCACCAAGTACTACCTCCATATCAATATCACCCTCTGAAAGCTCTGAGAAGTACTCTTTGACTCCCGTCATGTGGCGGGAAGCGCCATTGTCAACATACCAAATCCTAGATGATGCTCTGCTTGTAGCGAGGAATGCACACTCCCTCTGAACCTGTATGGCAGGTGATCTAGCACTAGTGGCCTCACAAGCTATGAACCCAAACTCCCAATCAAAGCTCTCTGAGAAGCTCTCTATCTCTGTAGAAGCTGCCATGGGTTTGTCTTTCCCTTTCTTGTTCTTCTTCTCTGGACACACAACAGCATAGTGTCCCAACTTTTGACAATTCCAACATTTGACTTTGGAATAGTCCTTCTCCTTGTTCTGCAACTTGCCTTTACCTTTGCCTTTGCCTCCGCTGTTGGAAGCTTGCTTCTTTGCTCTGCCCTTCTTGCCTCTTGCTAACAATGCCACATTGTCATCCTCATCCACCTGTTTGGCTGCCCCAAGATGGTTCTTTCTGATCTCATTCTGAATGCAATCATCCCTCAACCTCTCCCAACCCGGAAAGCTTTCCCGTGCAACAATGCCATCCACAAAATTCTCCCAAGTCTTGGGAAGACCCAATGTTACTTGGGAGCGGGAGCGTAAATGGGAGCGGGAACGACATTTTCAGAAGCTCCGGTTTGGAAGCAAATCTTGGAGCGATTTTTTAAATATATATATATATATATATAT
>APFE030997206.1:138718-175201 GCA_000404065.3 Pinus taeda
CTTGTCATTCTATTCAAAGAATGTAATATTTTTGCTTTTTCATGATCAAGTCCAACAGTTCTTGCCTTGTCATACCCAGGGCTCTTGTATCCTTTAGGGGCATCATTTATGGCAGAAACCATTTCATGCCAATAAGGTGAGCAAAGAACATTGAATGGTATTCCACATGCATAGAGAAACCTGTAAACCTTTGAATCCACATCATTCCTACACCCCTCATCAAGGAAATATGATATGGTTCTACGCCTTAAAGCTGATGACCCTATGCCTCCATATCCACTGCCTTGGGAGGATGTTGAAGGATTTTTTTGTGCTTGTGATTGTGAGCTTGGTTCAAAGAAACCCCTTGATTTTTTAGATTTGTATTGGGCTTCCTCCTCTTCCCTTATGTATTTGGCTCTATCTGTTGCTGACACAGCCGCACAAGTTTTGATTCCTATTTGTTTATCTCTATCCCATGGCCTTTTCCCACAGAGGTGTTTTCTGGCTTGGGTGTATGAACTTGTGTAATTATTGTTGCAATGGGGGCAATGAAATTTAGTGGTTCCACCCCCTTTCCCTGCTTCAAGCCTGTTAACATATTTCCACAATGGGGGTTGGTCTTGTTTAGTTTTTTGAGAGTAATGTTCACCCTCCTCCAGCTCCTCCTCACTAGGGTTTTCATCAAATCCACTTTCTCCAGCTTCTTCATCCCCCTCTTCATTTTGGCCCCTCCGTTTCCTACTCTCCAGCACCATAATAACTAGAAAAGGGACCAAGAAGAGGAAAATGCCAAGAAATATAGCCAGGTCTATGATGTTTGATATTTGTAGGCTTTTGAATCTGCAAAATTTAATGGGAATGGAATGGGAATATGAATGAGAAAATTAATTTAATTTATTTAGATTAATTAATTTAATTTAGATTCATGATTTTTTTACTAAATAAATTAAACTAAACTAACTAAACTATACTAAATTACTACCTAACTAAGGTTTAAAATACTAAATTACTAAGTTACTAATGTAACTGACCTCTTTGCAGGCTTGCTCCTTGCTCCTCGGTGCTTGCTCCTCGCTTCTCCTCGCTCCTTTGCTCAATCTCCTTCACTCTCCAGCTTCTCCTCAACTCATTCAAGTGACATTGAATTTTTTTTTTGCCCCCAAGTCGTTTTAAAACTATTTTATTTATTTATTTTTCTTCTAAATGAATTTTTTTTCGTGTTCGAGGATTTTTTTCGCACGAATGGCTCCCGGCGTCGTGCGCGTCGCTCCCAGAGCGAAAATTAAACACTTGGGAGTGATCGGGAGCGATCACTCCAGAGCTGTAATTTTCGCTCCGGGAGCGACACTCCTGAACTCGCTCCCGATTTTGGCAGGGAGTATAAATTTTTTTATCGGGAGCGTGCTCTCGACCCGCTCCCACTCGAAGCGCGGATGGGGAGCGGGTTCGAAGGGGGCGGGAGCGCTCCCTTGCAACTCTGGGAAGACCATTCAAAGCAATCCTCACCAACTTAGTGGGTGCAATGATCTCACCTACGGCTGTCACCTCATCTTTCACTGAAGTGATCTTTGTGACGTATGCTGTAGCACTATCAGTCTTAGCCATTTTAATGGTCTACAGTTTCTCTTTTAGGACCATTTTTTTGTTTTCATTTGAGCTCTGGTAAAGACTGGTCAAGGCTGTCCACATTTCATGTGCATAAGTCTTTCCTCTCACATGAGGAATGACATGATATTTGATTACTTCTAGAATCAATCTTTTTGCCTGAGCATTTTTTTTGTTAAACTTTGCCAACTATACAGGGTTAGCAGGTACTACTACTGGGTTCTGTGTGATATTTACCATAACGCCCCAGACTTCTGCTTCCTCAAAGATACTCTGGATTCTCTCCTTCCATGCACTGTAGTTGTTCTGCCCATCCAACTTGGCTTCCACTCTCAAACCCAAAGACATGTTTCACTGTCCTACCAAACTGAAATTTTCAAATCTGTGGTAAAGGTTTCTCTTTTCTGTGTAAAATTCAGCTTGTAATTTTCACTTTGCTATCCCAAACTACACTTTTCAGCGAACCAAGCTCTGATTCCATGACGAAATTTCAATTCCCACTTCGGTTATCAGTTTTCCTTATCACTCTATGCATTTACTTTTAAGTCTAAACATGATAAAAATTCTAAAATCTGGAAATGACAATATTTTCTGAAAACACAAATTTAGAGATTTCACAACTGCTAAAATTGCAGAAATAAAACACAGCAAAATATGACACCACACATAGAAAATAACATGGTGATTTTTGGTCAATGTGACCCTAGAAAGACCCCCTACAATTCTTGGGGAAAACCAGTTTGAGAGCTCTTCTTTATTTCTGAAAATGCTTTTACAGAGAAACTGAAATAAACAGTAAAAATTCCAGTAACCACAAATTACAACTTATCTCGATTTCCATGCTTGAAATCCACCTCAAAAATCGTGCCAATTAGCAAACACGAAAATAGAAAATTTTCCAGCAATAAAACAACATTAAATGTTGTATGGCCTGCCTTGAAAAACGTGCTCAGAACTTGTTGTGCGGACTGTATGGACTATACAGATTTCAGCAATACAATTTCCTTGAAATTTGTGCCCTTGCTGTTGTCCCTCTTCCTCGATTTCTGTGCTGCCCACTTCCTTGATTTCTTTGCCTTCCTCCTGCTGTACGATTTTGCTTTGGGATGCGTGCCAATAAATGTTGCTGCCCAAATTTGTTGAAATGTCTTCTTGTTGCTCTCCTTCACTTTCTCACTGCTCAGAATTTTTCTCCTTGCTCTCTCTTCTCTTTCTCTCAAATGCTCATGAAAGAATGAATGATCTTTTCCTTTTCTCTTCTCCTTTTACTCTCTAAATGACCTTTTGGGTTACCCTAAGATCTAATGGCTGAGATTCATTTAGATCTAGGGATGAGAATAAATGTGCATTTAATTCTCACTTTCTATTTTTTAACTCACCCACTTAAATAAAGACCCACTTACCCTTTTTATTTCCATAGTCACTTTTTCACTTTCTAATTCTTCATTGACTTTTAATAGAGTCACCTTTAAATTAGAATGTAACTTTACCACTTATAAAGTCACTTTTAAAATAAATTGACTTTACCACTTATAAAGTCATTTTAGGAGAAAAGTAAAAAAAAAAAAAAATGGATTCTTTTCCCTAGGCCAAAGATCAAATCCTTAGGGAACCACTTGTCCTCTGGTACCCAAATTTTAACATTTTTGGTCGAGCCTACCAGAGCGCATTGGGTTGTTGTGAAACACGTGTTGAGATATCTCAAGGGGACTATAGAGCATGGATTGTGGTATAGACAGGTTAATGAGTTGAGGCTTGAGGGCTTCATTGATGCAGATTGGGAAGGGAGCTCCACAAACATGAAGAGCACATCCGGATGCATGTTCAGTGTTAGAACAACAACTGTTTCTTGGTTCAACAGGAAGCAAAGATTAGTCACATTGAGTTTAGCCAAGGCCAGGGACATAGCTACCAGTTTGGCAAGCTTGTTCAAGACAAAGTTGGAGCCTACAACGATACACTGTGACAATTAGAGTTGCATCAAGCTCTCTGAAAATCTAGTGTTTCATGATTGCTCTAAGCACATCGACATACATTATCACCACATCAAAGATATTGTTCAGAGAGGTATTGTTACACTTCAATATGTACCCATAGAGGAGAAGACAACATACATATTGACCAAGGATTTGCCAAGGACGATTCAGGCAATGTTGCATTAATCGTTATCGGGATAATATCAGCGCGAGGAAAAAATCGTAACTATCGGGAAATAATCGGGAAAAAATCGTTTGGTACAAAAATATTCATTTTTTTTCAAATTTTTAATATCTAAACCATCTACAACATAAAATAAATACATTGACACATAAATAGATAAAAGAACTAATATATAAGATGTTCAATATCATTTCTAGTGCTAAAATCACACATAACATTGAATCATGTCCTGAATAGTAAGTCCTAACTCCTGAGTCCCAACTCAACCTCAAAATATCAACAAAAAATATAATAATGTATCTCATCATGTCATAATGTCATATACAATAAAATGAAGAAAATAACTAAAGTCTAATCCTATTGATTTCCTCTGCCCCTCTTGCGAAAAAATGCCACAGCTTTCCCTTTCCCTCTAGATGTAGATGCTAGTGCTGGTGGAGTTGGCAGTGGAGTCTGCTATGCTCTAAAAGCTGAAGAACTAGAAGTAGGAGCTATAGGAGGTAGACCACGTCCTCTACTGGTGGCAGGGGTAGCCCGGGCAGGTGGTGTCACCTGGAAACATTACAATCTCCCAATCTTGAAATCCTGAAAAACTGAAAGTCTGCTGGATTTTGAATGAAATATAAAATTCTACTTTCTCCATATGAAATCCAATGAGGCCGGAACCACTCTCAAACATCCTGAGTCATTTCATTGGTAATGTTAAAAATTTAAGTAAAAGTGACATCTTCATTTTCATCCTTTAACTTTAAGAATTTAACATTACCATGAATAGCATATCAATACTAGAGCCTAGACTTGATCATTAAGCTGCCCCACTAAAATATTATTTGTTTCTTTAAAAAAAATTGCATTTCAAACATTTAGCATCCTTTATAAAACCTTGCTGCCCTGACTGTGCACGATAATTTCTGATTTTACTGCGATTTTTTGGAAAAAATCGTGATAATTTGAAAAACTCTCGATAATTTCCAAAAAATCGGGCAAAAAAAAATCGCGATAATTTGAAAAACTCGCGATAATTTCCAAAAAATCGGGCAAAAAAAATACCGGCGATAATTTCGAATAAAACTCGCGATATTTTCATTCTGCTGAAAAACTCCCGATAAAACGATAAAATCGCGATTTTCACAACACTGGATTCAGGTCAAGTAAAGGCCGAATTGCCTTAGCCCAGAGATCAGTTGCACAGCGCTAGTTCGCATGTGTGCACTAGAGGAAAGAATTTGCACTCACATGTGCGAGCATACAAGGAAATTCACGCGGCCTTCTAGCAGATAGGGGAGGCCGTGATTAGATTGATTGATCAGTTGTATTCCTGTGATAAAAGGGAAGTTTCTCCCTTGTTGTAATTCCTAGAAGAAAATCCTTTGCTGCAGAAGAATAATAAAATACACACAGCGTTGCAGGTTTTCCCCAGAGTTGGGGTTTCCTAGGTATATCTTGTGTTCTATGGTTTGATGTGTTTGTCTTCTGATTTTTTTTTCCATTGTGCATATTAAGTTAGAAAACTTAGTGTATTTGTGATTTAAGATTCCAGAATATCAGTGGTGTATGTTTATCGGTTTTTATACTTAGATTGTGAATCAGTTTACTGGGTTTTAAGGAAATCTAACATACACCTTAGGTGTACCTCTTCACAGTGAATTTATCAACTGTACAACTGCCAGGTTTTATGTTGATTTGAATGGAAATTCTGTTTATGTTTGTAATTGATTTATATTTCCACTATTTATTGTTTCCAGCTATTGTGTGGTTGTTGCAATATTCAGAAATTAATTTCTGAGTTATTTCATTAACAGGATATTAGGATAGTAGTGAACGAGGGTTGGGAAAATTTACACAAATAAACGTGAAACTTGCTGTTTTTGCATATCTTGTAGCTGCTGTTTCTTCCCTGAATATATTTACTGTGCTGTTTATGTCAATTTCTAGCACAGAATCAGCAATATGACAGTGCTGCAAGGCATGCTACCAAGACAAGCCTCTCAAACAGGAAGAATATGCTGATCTGTGCTAATTTTAACACTGTTTACAAGCATACAGAACTGACATCCTGCTGTTTTCAGTTGTGAATGTAGCTGATCTCTGACATGAGTGTACTTTTCTTGCCAAAGATGACTCTAGAATCTAAATCCTCGTGCCCACGAATTCTCCTTGAAGATAAGGTTCCAATAATATCGCACATGCTAATATTGGCCAAGGGAATATAAATCAGCTCATGCTAATTTCAATGAGGGAAGTCGACTTGGGTTTCCTATTTAGCAAGTTTAACAAGAGTCATTTTTATTTGGGGCTTTCTTTGCATGCAAAGATTGGAAAAGAATAGTTCCTTGAGGCTTTTTGCTTCACAGAATTAGCAAATTTTGCTAATTACACCAAGCAGCTGCCTTGTTTGGAAAGAAACTAAGTGTGGCTACGTCATCAAATTAGAGTTTTGTGCTTGATAAACTTCTCATGAATGCTAATTATGCAATGGGGTCAAATTAGGGTTTGAAATGGACAAACGTAACAAATGGAATCCAGGTTTTGAGAACTAATACTGAGCAAGAATGACCACTACACAGCCATTCAGATTAGGATTTTGGATTAACAAAAGTGGCAAGTTGACTTAGGGTTTCAGCATGAAATAACTTTAGAAGCTCATATAAATGGAAGCCCACCAACTAGTCGCCACATGTCACATTGGGTGAACAATCCATTTGCTCAAGGCTGCACTTTATTCATTATTCTTCACCCATTCGAATCCTTGAACCATTCTGCCATTGCACACTTGGAACCATGACATCACAACTTGTACATATCACAAATAGAAGCTGCTAATAATAGACATGCTAAAAAAGTAGTCTAACTCTGAAAAAGAAAATAAATTGAAGAAAAAGTAGGAACAACTAAAAATGAAGGTAACATTAGCTAGATTGTTGCCAAACATCACAAGTCTAAAAATACAAGGCTATCACTTTTTTTTACATGAATTACAAGAGAGAATAAATTTTCCAAAAACAGAATTACTTTTTGAAAATACTTTCGTAAATATCTCAAACTACTCACATGTTCACACTGACATATGTGTAAGTTCCCATCCGAGCTATAATCCTCAACAACAAACTGAGCTTTGGAAAGGGAACATGGGCAGCACAAATAGTCTTAGAAAAATGCAATAGACATTATGGTAACCCGGGCTCACTCAAGAGTCAAGACCATCTTGCTTTCAGTTGTTCAGCATTGTTTCACTTCCTCACCCTCCTAGTTCCATAGTATCTGCTTTTTTTTCTGTGTCCTTCAACATTCTCCCATGGACTTGTTGATTTGCAAGTGACACAGACTTGATGCCTAAGGATTGAGGCTGCATGATGGAGCAACTGTTGGAGCACAAATTCAAATTTATTTGGACAAAGAAGAATGTTTTGTAATGATTACATTTGTCTCGAGGCTGAATCACCTCATTTGTTGTCTGCTCCCATGTTCTGGCAACAGGCTCAAGCAGTGGGAAAGGAAGCACTGGTGGCTTCCCTGCTGTGGGGAAGTCTAGATCCCCTCAGTACTGGAACTTCTCACAAAGGGACTGCTGGAAATGAGTCAAAGGCCAATAGCTTCTACAAGATCAATTATTCTGGATGGAATACTGGTTCTATCTTAATCGGGTTGCTGTTGTCTATGAGATACGTCTTACTTTTAAATTCTAATACATGGATAATTTTAAACATTAGAATTTTATCTATATGCAAAGGTTGTATCTGTTAGTGGCTATACCTTAGGTCATAATCTTTGTATATATAAGTACAATATCTAGAAGGGGTTCTGTGTTGATCTGTCATGTTCCAGCATGACTTCTGAATTCTTGAACTAGCTTAGGGCTCTGATAAATAGTTGTTGGTCTATTTTTTGTTCAGGTAGTCAGTGGTGATTGATTGTACATGACCCTATACTCTGTTATCTTCACTGCAAAAAAATAAGTTGAAAGTCAATGTGAATATACAAATAAGCCAGACTAATTATTGCATTGCCCTTGATTTGTCTGTCATTGTGAAATGACCTTATTACTAATCCTATTTTTAAATATTGAATGATTCTACCTCTGAGAAAGTATCCCTATGACATAATTATCATTGTCTTATAATCAAATGAGTTGCAAATAGGCTGTACCTGTGTATTTGAACATTCCTTAAACTTCTACCTGATTCTCTGAATTGATTATGCTTTTAAGTTTTTTTGGTCCTTTTATCAGAGCATGATCAATAAGTGAAGGCAATAGGCTTCACTTTCTCATCCATAGCTTAAGTCAAAGGGAAGAGTTGGTGTTATTTCCTTTCTTACCCATGCATCCACACATGCCCCTCCATTGATAGTGCCTCTTGGAATATTTGCATTTTACAATTCCCCCTAAATGGATTCCCTTGATTTTTTCTGCCAGTGCAGAATGGTCCTATGGCAATCCTATTTTGTAAATATTGAAAGGATCTGCCTCTGAGATAGTCTCTCTAAGACATAATTATCTCTTTCTTATATCGAAATGATCTGCCACTAAGGTGCAGTTGTGCAAATGAACCATTCCTTAAAATTCCACCTGATTTTTTGACTTAGTAGTGTTTATTTTTGGACTGAGTCTCAGTGTTTGATCAAGCAGTGAAGGCAGCAGACTTCCACCTTTCTAGAATCTAATCCATAGCTCAATTCAAAGGGAAACCTTGGAGTTTTTGGCTTTCTCAGTCATTCATATAACTTCCAAACATACCCTTCCACCGATAGTTCCTCTGGGAATGTATTCATCATGCAATTCCCCCTAAAATTTAGAGGGTCTTGTCTCCAGATAGTTTTCTCGGGAGAGAGGGGGGATGAGATCAAAATTTCTTCTGGCAAATATCATATAGTTTAAATGCTCTAAATGTGCTTTAAAATAGTTCTTCATTTTACAAACAGTTTCTCTGTACATCTTTAAATATTCTTGGCAAAAGATTCTTTGAAACATAAAAAATCTTTTTACTTTATTTCAGATAGTTATGTTGTTTTTACATTAATGAAATAACTCTACAAAATGCATCCTGGGATGCCAGTCTAATCTCTGCATCTTGTTATTCTAATTAGTCTTCTTTTGATATTTCTGAGGACAGACACAATCCTCCCATAGAATTGGCAATTTTTTGACATGTAGGATGTAGCAGCTATATTAATGAAACTAACCATTGTATCCACCTATTAAATCTAAATTACTCTGAGCTGTTGTCCTTATCTTTTAATGTCGCATTCATCTTCATTTTTGTCCAGGGAAACCCACTTTTGACGTTGGTGCTATGAGAGAATTGATTGATGGTCCTAATGTTGAAGTTCGGGATTCGTTATTCAACTTGATGGCTAATAGTGATCTCTTTTGTCCAAAGAGAAGAGGTGGACAATTATATGTTCTTCCAGATTACAATACGCCAATGGAGCATCAACGTGAAATGACCATGAAGAGAATACTCTACCTTCTAGACAAGGGCATTTTTAAAGGTTGGCTGACAAAATCCAGTTTAGAGATTGAAGTAAGGAGTTCAATATTGCATGAATGCTTGGGACTATATGACCATTCACTGGGTATAAAGCTTGGTGTGCACTTCAATTTATGGTAAGGAGTGCGAAGATATTTGCTTGCTGGTTTCTGTCTGACCTATTGCTCTCAATAAGAGATGGATGAAAAGTAAATTTCACTTACCTTTATGCTTGCTAAGTTTTGAAGTATCAGAAATACTTCTCACACATTAAAACATATCAATCTCATTTCTCTCTTCCTTTTTTTCATTTTTTTAAGTGTAGTTTAAACAGGTTAAATTAATATTGTAAACTTGCGCCTTTGTGATAGTACATGTTGGTGGGATAATTTAAGAAACTGTGCAATTTGGTTGGAGTGACAGTTCGTTTTTGTGACTAGTTATGTACAGCATGTAATCTAAGAAATTTACTACTAGTTACATTATTCATCAATGCACATTGCAAACCTGTAGACTTTATGGCATATGCTCTGCCTGCTTATGCCTACAACTGCCACCAATAGTCATGATTACTACTGTTAAGTCTTTCCAAGTGATCCATAAGGCAATACAATTTTATTGAAGTTCTAGGGAAAGCATGAATATTTATGGGATTTTAATCTAGGTTAATATTCCTGGGCTTGTACATGCATCAATCCACTGGTTTTGTGCTATAGAGTAGCCAATCTATTGATTCTATCGTATCCTGTTGATTGAATATAAGACCAAGTAGTAGGGATCCAGTCTAGGGATGCATCCAATCCTACTAACCAATAGTTTGTTTTTTGAGCATTGACTACAACACCTGAGGCAAAGCAAAAGGTGTGTAGACAAGCAAGGGCCCCATCTATAGAGGTTTTTTCTACCCTAACTAAGAGGAAAGATTCATCAGCAAAGTGGTTGCTAACCATCTTGAAACCATCTAGGAGAAGAATACCACGAATTCGAAAATACAGGAAACCTCCAACAAGTAACCCAGAGCATCTATAGTCAAGGCATATGAATACAGGTCCAAATGACATCACTGATGGATAGAATGGTGTAGGGAGATCTGAAGAGACAAGGGGTTGTTCGTAGAGACAAAGGCTAAATCATTGGTGATAGAGTGTTCACCATGGCAACATATTGGAATCAACATCTCTGAAATAAAAGACTAGTCAACCTGATCATATGCTTTGTTGAAATCAGTTTTCAAGATAAGAGGTTGTTTCCCAATCTCCCTCACCCACTCCATGGTCTCCTTGGCAGAAACCACAATGTCAAGAATAAATCTCCCCTGAACAAATCCTGTCTGCTCTTGACAAGCCACATACTTAGCGACCTAGTGGATCTGCAATGCCAAAGCCATAATTTTATAAGCAAGAATGAGTGAGTTGATAGGCTGCTAGCCACCAATGGAATTTCTAGTTGCATTATTGGGAATAAGCTTGATCAACTCCCAGTTTAGAAACTCAAAAGGTTGGCTAGAGGCAAACTATTTACATGCTAAAATGATGAAATAATCACCAATAGGTTCCTAGATGATTTTGAAGAAGTCACAAGGAAGCCCATCAATGCCTTTGGATTTGCCATTTTGCAAGGAAGACAATGCAACAAAGAGCTCTTCCTTCAAAAATTCTTTGTCCAACCTATCCCTGTCACGATAAGAAACCTTGTGGGGAACTGTTCTAATACCTGCCAGATTTATTTTCTCACGACAATTTGTTTCATCCCCAACATTTTTTTATTTACCCTAATAAATACCGAATCACCGAAAAATAAAATCACTGGTATTTTAATTTCTAGAATTAAATATATGCAGTGGAAATGAACCAGAGAGATCAATCGCATGTTGCAAAAGTAAATCACCCACAACAATTCTCAGTCATTTAATTATCTAGAAAATTTGGGTATTTCGACCCACAGAGATATAAGGAAAAATACATAACTAGAACCTATAACACGACTCCCTCAGAACGAATTCAACCCAAGGAACTCGGCCTCTAGGAAGCCTCCGAATGAAATCAGCCTAGAGAAATCGGCTCGAGTACTCAACCAGCAACTCGACCTGTGCCCTTTGTTAGATTTTGTAGCTCGGACAAGTGTTCTAGTCTCAGGAGGTGTCAATCAAGCTAAGAGTACAAGAGAATTAATTATCTCTAAGCCCAATTTATTTTTCTAAGAGAAAATGTCTTAATTAGATTATTAACCATTTTTTAATTATTTTCCTAAGTTTAACTTACGAAAACAGGTTAATTAATCAATATTAATTGAGACAAGTCAATTTCTCTCTAGTGACTTGTAGAAAAAGCGTTTGGTGGAGGCAAGATGATCTTAGCCATTGATCGGGATTAGATCTTGGTCGTTGATTTCTCAACAAGAGATTATAAGAGGAAGTTGATGGGCATCTTAGAGATAATAGCAAATAAGCAAGGATGGTGTAGTGATAGCGTGGAGGAGGGATTTGTCAAAGAAATTTCTTCACAATGATTTCCAATTTCTGAGAGACAGAACGAGGCTGAGTTTGCTAGTGCGAGTTGCCAGTTTACTAGTGTGAGTTACCTGAGGTCTAGATCGTGTTGCCAGTTGATAGAGTGATTTGCTGGAGGTAGTGCGAGTGGCCTGCGTGAGTTATTGGAGGAAGAATAACTTGCCAGAATGAGTTTTTAGAGGCAGTGCGAGTTGTCGAAATGGACAATGCACATTTCCAGTTAGCCAGTGTTATTGAAATTCGTTTGTAAACTAGAATTTTTGAACATGATAATTACTTGTGATTGATATATAAATTTTCTCTTAGCATTTACTTCATTTAGTTATGTCATCAAGCAATTACACATTAACAATTTAGCCATTCAAATAGAGATCATAGTGCACAAGAGACAAGAGGCACCAAAAATTAGGCTAGAGGCTAGGGAAAAACCCACAAGGGGAAAACCCATCAATCCTTTCCTTATAGAATCTTTGTCATCAAAAGAAATCCAAGTCAAACTAACTAGTGATCCAAGTGCCAAGTCAACCCTCCAAACTTTGCCATGTTTTTGTCAACCAATTTGTTTATACATGCCTATCTTTAGAAGCCACGTCATAGAGATAGAAAGCCTTATAAACTTCGCATAACTTCAGAAATGCAATGCCATAGATAGCTTGGATATGACAGGAGTGAAGTGCTACTGAAAGCTCAAATAGGAAAGAAGTACAGTGGCATATGTCACAATGAGATAGGTGCCATAACAAGCTCACATCATTACAGGAAAAGGTGCCACAGGAACTTGCATCATCACATAGAAAGGTGCCACAGGAACTCGCATCCATAACAGAGAAAGGTGCCACAGGAACTCACATCATAACAGAGAACTATAGCCTCAGAAAATTCATATGTATGCTTAAGAGAATCTCACACTTCTCCCTTAGGAATCTTGTCCTCCTTACCTTAGATCAGATCATCGAAGTGTGTCTTTGATGGAGACGAACTAGCTCTATTTATAGTTTGTTCATGCGAAGGGACACAACTATTGGGCAGGCCAACGTGTCTTCTGAAGGGCCGACTTGGTCTACTTGGACACATAAATAATATACTTTTAAAATTCAATTTTCTTTCTTTTAAATTTCCAAATGGGACATGACAAAAATAATTTTCTTTTGACTAAAATAAACTATTTTTTATCTTTTTACAACATCATACATTATGAAGACTGAACCTAGTTACAATTTCAACGCTCCCTCTTAACTAGGAAGGTATTCATAATGACTCATCGAGATTATTTCAAGTTGAAGGCTTCTATAAGAAAGGATCTAGATTGATAAGCATCGTTGATGATAACATCATCATACCATCATTGTCAAAATACCAAGGCCTTGACAACTTAGCTCTATCTCTCCACTAGATTAGAGCACAATGTTGGGAGGCATCCAATAGAACACCACATAACCCGCCTCTTCGAGGCAGATACTCCACCTAGGTTCACCAAAGTATGTCATGTTACTGCTCAATCTAGCAGGGGTCCTAGGGGCCACTACTCAACCAAGTGGCAACAATGGGACAAGGACCCACTGTCACCTTAGTCGATGTCCCCTGCTTTTTATGGACTTTCATTGATGGGAGGAGGCCCAGTATATGGAAAATCACTATGAATGGTATATCGATGATGGAGGGATAGTGATTTCAAGAGCCCATTCGGAGGAGAGACTTATGATTGGACTTACTTGCTTAAGAAGCAAGGTATAGGGTTCTTCAAGAAAAGCTTAAGAGAGCCTTGATCTAGGGATTAGGGATATTTCTTGATAGGGATGCTCTAGACCTAAGATCCTTAAGGGAAGAGGGTTTCTAAAGTGGATTTGTGAAATATGAATGTTGAAGGCGCGGGACCACAAAGAAGCCCAAGTGGACCCAAGGCCCAGGGTTTCGGGTGAAACTTCAAACAAAAGATCTAGGCCAAACAGGGGAGAAGAAAAGGGTCAATGAAATTGGAATTGACTTGAGATTAGTGCAATGACCCTTAAGGAAGCCACTAACCAAGGAAACCTAGGGGCAAGAATGAAGTTGGAGCTAGGGCTTCGGATAATTCCAAATCTAGCCACGAGAAGTCTTTCAAAATTTGTGAGGGCCTAGAGGACACCCCAATGCAGTTGTAGCCCAACTCGCTCTTGAAATGGATGGCTACAAAGAATTTCGTTTGATGCCCTAGGAGAACTCCAGGGTTAGGGCTTAGAAAGGAGAAAGGGAGGTGAAAAAGATATTCATTAAGGTGATCACCAAGGATAGGATCAATGCCTAGCCTATTGGGAGAATGGAGTCAATGCGCTTTCAACTTTTGGCGTTCCTTTACCCAATCAAGGAGTCCTCTAGCAAATTTGCATGGCACTAAAGGCAACAACTAGGTTACCAAGGAATTTATACTTATCTCTGCAATAATTTGATGACTTTTCAAGGCAATTATGGAGTTAATCTACCCCTAGCAACATTCATTCACTATACCTAAACATGTGGCATATGCAATTCCCTCACAAGATCAATATTTATCTAATTCGCATTAAATTAAGGAAAAAATTGAAATTTCATAAGCGAAAATTCCATACGTCATACATGTATATTATAAAGAGAGAGAAATAGATCATGAAAAACACTTACAAGTATAGCGAGTATGTCCAATCATCAAATTGAGACAAAATCGAAGCTCCAAGACCAAGAAAAGATATTCCAAACATCAAAATGCATCAATGATTCTCCAATTCGTCCTCAAATAGGTATAGCCAAATTCTCAAGAGAGAAAGAGATACAAATCCAAGTGATGATGAGATATCGAATGATCCTCTCATCAATATATATGATCCTCTAAGGGCTTGATTTGCCTAATTAGGCCTAATGATACCCCTAATAATAAAATAATGTGCAAAATAACATTCCTTAGTGACAAGCCCACCGAGATAGCTCCATAACATGAAAAATATGCCTCTCAAAAGGGCCAACATGATAAATAAATAGCTAGGAGGGCCATTGGAAGGCCTAGTGGAGTCCAATATGTGCCAATATGAGTGAAAAGACTCCAAACATAGTGATAAAAGGGGTGGCCCCCTTGATCTCCAAGCAAATGAATTGTGGTGCTCCCAAGTGGTTGCGGGGGCACAAAAACATCCTCATGGGTATCCAAGTATATCGATTAAGCCTGTATCCCATCTGTAAGGGTTGGAACGATGATGCAACTCCTCCCTTTTGTTAGAAAATCAGGGAGGCAAAAAGATTTTCTTATTCTTGATAATTACTTGTGATGTTCTTGATTTGTTATTATGATTCTTTATATCTTCTTTCTTTTAGTTCATCAAGCAATTACCAAAGCGAAAGCACATAAAACAATGGACACCAGATGTAGGTACTATGTCAGGGCAAAACCACCCTTGAGAGGAAAACCTAGTCAAAATTCTCTTCCTTTCAATAGTATTCTTTGAGACTCTTCACCCTAGACAAAGACCAAACCTTCCCTCCATACCAAGTCATCCTCCCAAATCTTCGACCTCTCTTCCAGCAACTTCGACTATTTAGCAGCTTCCGACATTAGGTAGCTTCCGGCATTAGCAAAACTTGGAAGACTTTGGTCTCCCAATCTAGGGCACAAAACAAAGAGAGAGAGGCACCAAAATTTTGTTTTTCTTCTTCTCCTTAGACTCCACCCAACTCGCACTTCCTTTGGCTTCCCCGCTTCGTACTTTGCACTTCCCAGCGTCCTTAGAGATATCGAACTTGCTTGAGATGAAGTGCACCAAATGAATTCATCTTGCTTCTATTTATAGGCTTCAAGGGAGGTCAAATTAATGTCCTTAGGTCGAATTGATGTGGAGGATACATTAATTATATTTGACTCAATACTTAACCTTTTTACATGATTCAAAAGCCTAAGAAGGGTCTATTTAAAAGTACAATGACTCTACTGACTTAGAATAAATCCTAGAAGTCCTCAATGGGGACTTTGATTTAAAAGTTAAAACATGGTAACCCAAGCATGAAACCCATGCTTTAATAAGTCACAATAATAATAATAAAAATTATTTTCTTTTTTCTTTTTACAAGTACACTACAAGATGACTCAAATACATTAAATGGAGACCGAACCTAGTTACCTTTTCCAACACTCCCTCTTAACTAGGGAGGTATTCATCATATGCATGTACAAGGAAGATCTCAACTATATGAACCATGAAGAAATTTTAGGCACCGCAATGCCATGGACTAGATTCCTGACCAAGGCAATCTATCCATTGGTTTCTCAACAATTTAGGCACCGCAATGCCGCGACCTAGATTCCTGACCAGGGCAATCTATCCAGGTGGGACTAAGATGGACTCAAGCTTTCAGCCTCTCTAGGTACCATCAGGCTTACTTCCTAACCACCAACCCAAAGATCCAGGTGTGTATCCAAAAAACAAAGCTCTATAATCAACACCACATTTCCAATTTCGAGACCTAGACATCAACACAACGTGCCAGCCAGATGTCCTCCCAGGGAATGCTTCACTCACAAATCCTCAACACTCCTTGATCCAGTAGCTTAAGGATGACCAATCTCTCCCAATCAAACTGATTAGTAACTGACATGTTATCAAAATCTTCGAGAGATTCACCTGTACAAACACAACCCCAATCAATAATATACTTTTACATGTACATAATCAAATACAAACCTTTGGGGTCTTGATGTTGCTTCTCAACTTTTCATAGTAGGACTATCAACCAAATCTTTGACAGAATATTCCTCAATCATGCACTTTTGTTTTCTACTTCTTCATGCAGCAACATATCCTCCGAAATTCATTCTTCGATCAAAACCAAGCTATGACCCCCTTCCTCTCAAACAGGGAGCATCTCTTTATCCAGACTCCCTCTTAATATTTTAGTGATATCTCTTCTATTCAGGCTTCCTCAGGGAGATAAACTTTTTATTTTATATTTTTTATCGGAGAATCTTTTGTGGCTTCCAACCATTTCATTAGATTTATCATCATCCTCATCATGCTTATCACATCAACGAACATCTTCACCATATCGAAGGTTGTGTACTTGCACAACTTAGATAGCAAGTACAACCAAATCTATAGAAGCATGAAGTTAGCCATAACAGAATTATGGAAGCATTTCAACCTTACATATATTAGATACCAAAACAAGAGACACATACTCATCAACATCTTGCTAGGGACTTTGTCATAAACCCTGGACTACTTCATAACGACTTTCATTCCATCTAGGGTTTCAATGTTTATTTTAAAGGTGTAACATACCCTACTACAACATATAACAAACCCTAGAAACAATTCAAACAAATATAGATTTTCAAGGCATCTAACAATTTTTAGAATTCATATATCGGACATTCCACTAGGGTTTCATACAAATCCTAGATTTCATACAAGAGTATTAATCAATCAAAACCAATCACAACTTAGTCATCAACATGACCAACTTCCACGGGTTAGTTGCAATCCCTAGATTTTCAATCAACCATCAATCACAACTAAAACTCAAATTTCAACAATCTTACACAAATCTCAAATTATCATATTGTCATCATTCATCAAAGATTTTCACTTCTACTAAAGTTTAACTCCAAAACCCTAGAATTTCATTTTCACAATCTCAACAATCATTATATAAATAGGTCTCAGATTGTTATATCACACATGCTATAGGATTTAACTACTACCAGGGTTTAGCTACAAAACCATAGATTTTTAGATATCATCATCCTAGAATCTCAGACAATGACTTATATTGAATCTTAAGGCTTATGACCATCAATGACTAGGTCAACACACATATCTAGGAATCCACTATCATGCATAAGCATATCATATGTCGGACAACATTAATACATTAGACATATACTGACCTAGACCAAGCTGGGATTTCGACCAAATGGACACATCTATATATACCTAGGGTTTCATTCCTAGGATCTTGCTTTCATAACAAAGGTTTTGCTTATAGGTCAAACCAAACCCTAAAATCTAGGGATTTATAGCAAAGCAAACTCTACTAATCCAAAAATTTCAAAGGTTCGAGATCTCAGACAAACATCATTCAACCCTAACAAGTTAAGATTTCATGATCATGCCAAAATCCCAATTATGACATCATCAACAAGAACTTCAAAGAGCATTTCACAATATCCCTAAGTAGTTTAGGGTTTCAGACATTCACATTAGCATACCCTTAGGTTAGGGTTTTCTAGAGAACTTGTCTAAGGTTCTATAAAATCAGTGAAGAGGAGGAGTGGGGTAGATTTATCAAGTGATGAATCACCCAAACTAAGAATCAATATGATTGACTATAGTTAGACACAACAATGTTAGTAATAGATTGTCAAATGAATAAGCATTTATTATAAAGAAATCAATGTTTTAAAACATACATTTGTTCCTTGACAAACCTTGTCTTGAGTGGTCCTCTTTCATACTCCTTGAGAATATAGCAGATGTTTTCCTAATCAAGATAATAGAGGGAGAATGGTGATAAGTATTAATATAATCAAAGCTAAATGAGTACATGAAATGAAAAACTGAAAGGAAATGATATACTTATCATTGGGAGTTGTTGGGGGCGCCCTCCAAAGCTCGAGGGATACCTATAAACTTATAAAACTAAAGAAATATTTTTTTCTAAAAACAAGTTAAAACCTATAAATTCTAAAACATTAAAAATATAAAATAGAATATCTAAGACTAAAAGCAAAGGACGTAATAGTGTAAGTCCCTTATGTCAGATTCTTCGGCTTTGACTTTCTTTGGGTTTCCCTCTTCGACAATGTTGGCTTGATCTCATTCTCTCTTCTTGTTTCTTGGATTGTCGTGACAATCACTCCTGTAGTGACCCTTCTTGTGACATTGATAGCATTCTACTTTGGACATGTCTACTTTCTTCCTCAGTCCTTTCGATTTCTTTCCTTTGTGTTGAGCATTGTAGGCATTAGATATTCCTTCAGGATTGGAAACTAATGAGATCCTTAATTCTTCCTAATTGTAGGCAGTCCATAGTTCTTTAAAAGTGGGAGCTTTCTTCCAACTGTTTAGTCCTGCAACAAATGCACCCCAAGTAGGTGGCAATCCTAGTAGAGCAGTGCTCACGAGTTCTTTGTCTAGAACAATTTTATCAATGGCCAAAAGATCATCCTTGATTCTTGCTATCTTCACAAAGAAGGAGGCCACTATGTCTTCTTTAGTCATCTTTGTGGTCCTTAACTCATTCTTCAAACTTGCTACTCAATCAATGTTCTTAATAGTGAATAACTTTGACAAGGTTTCATACATTTCCTCAACATGATTGATGTTGGCTATAAATGGGATAATGTTGTCCTTTATTCCTTCTACCATTAGAGTCATGGCCACCAATTCTAGTTCTTTGAATTTTACTTTGTCAGCATCACTAGAGTCATTTGTAGGCTTCTTTACTTTTCCTTTGACCAAGTCTAGTACCTTGTTCTTTTCAAGGATGAGGCCAATCCTTTTCTTCCAAGACCTGTAGTTTGAGGCTCCTTCAAGTTTGTTCTCTCCCTTGATTGTGTTATACATATTCTTTGAATATAGTAGATTCCTTCCTTGAGTTAATCCTTTTTGAATGATTCCCTAATCAAGTGCTTGAGACTGCCTTTTTCTTCTTTCTTCACCAAAGCTCTGAGACCATGTTAGAAAATTAGAAAGGCAAAAAGATTATCTTATTCTTGATAATTACTTGTGATGTTCTTGATTTGTTATTACGATTCTTTATATCTTCTTTCTTTTCGTTCATCAAGCAATTACCAAAGCGAAAGCACATAAAACAATGGACACCAGATGTAGGCACTATGCTAGGGAAAAACCCCTCTAGGGGAAAACCCAGTCAAAATTCGCTTCCTTTCAATAGTATTATTTGAGACTCTTCACCCTAGACAAAAACCAAACCTTCCCTCCACATCAAGTCAGCCTCCTATATCTTCAACCTCTCTTCCAACAACCCCGACTATGTAGCAACTTCTGGCACCAACAAAACTTGGAAGACTTTGATCTCCCAATCGAGGGCACGAAATAGAGAGAGAGGCACCAAAATTTTGTTTTTCTTCTTCTCCTTAGACTCCATCCAACTCACACTTCCTTTGGCTTCTCGGCTTTGTACTTCGCACTTCCCAGCTTCCTTAGAGATATCAAACTTGCTTGAGATGAAGTGCACCAAATGAATTCGACTTACTTCTATTTATAGGCTTCAAGCGAGGTCGAATTGATGTCCTTAGGCCGATTTGATCTCTTCTAGGCCGACTTGATGTGGAGGATACATAAATTATATATGACTCAATTCTTAACCTTTTTACATGATTCAAAAGCCCAAGAAGGGTTTCTTTAAAAGTACAATGACTCTATTGACTCAAAATAAATCTTAGAAGTCCTCAATGGGGACTTTGACTTAAAACATGGTGACCCAAGCATGAAACCCATGCTTTAATAAGTTACAATAATAAGAATATTTTTTTTCCTTTATTCTTTTGACAAGTACATTACAAGATGATTCAAATACATATGAAGACCGAACTTAGTTACATTTTTCAACACCTTTGTCTCCCATGGTGAGACACAACCCCATCTGGGCCCTGGATCAACTGCCAAGTGTGTGGTGCGTGTAGCCAGCTGGGCAAGGTGGTCTAGGTGCATCATCATCATCAAATAGGTGGAACACGAGTGAGCAATGGATGGTACTGAAGGATCCCATGGCATTGTTATCTGCTCTTTGCTATAGTGGAGGCTCATGGCTCTCAACGCACACCCTAAAAATGTCAATATGACCCTCTGGAGGGCTTGGACCCCGTATAGGGAGACCAAATCCCAAGATGAAGACCCACCTGCAATCTTTTATAAGATCCAATGCGTCTCCTCACCTTCCAATACAACAAATCATCAGTGTAATTGAGTAAATGATATTACAAACCATGGAACCAAGTGGACACTTCATAGTGGCATGCCCTTCCATAATGGGATTTAGAGTGTACAAGTGTCTCCAAGTTCAAGAGGGAAGTTAATCAAGGACCCTATTAGGCGATTTCAACCTCTAAGGGAGTGACAGGTCCATGGTACATCCATCAAGTGGCAAGTGTCATGTGATATGATGATGGAACAGTGTGGGGCATCAGGGGAAGGTTCTAAGCCACATGCCATAGTACAAGGGTAGCTAAGATAAGGAAAGCCCACACTTGGGTGTATGAATGTAGGAGGGAGCAATCGTGGTACATGAGTTACCTTGGCCTCTGTTTTTCCACCCTTCCCCATATGCCTTTTGCTTTTCATTTTTTTTTTTTTAAATTGCTCAGTACTTTAAGGGATGAGAGCATGATGTGAATGATATAGCAGTGAATACCCTCTTAAGGTTGGGTAGTTCATCACCCACTAGAGGTTGGGACAATCATGGTTTTCTTAATGATGCAGGGTGGGGGCTCATGTTTGGCTTTTGCCCACATGCTAAATTTGTATGTCCTGACCATCTTTTGCATTTTATGGTACATTTCTTGTTGAAAGTGGCCAAATTATGTGTTTTACATTTTTTTAGCTGCATCAACCTCCGGGGCATCGTTGCAAGCCTGACCCAAAGTGTGGAGAAGGGAGGGGAAGGCTAACTCCTTGTGGACCCAGTGGACAAATGTGGACCTGGATGGGAAAAATGTGAAAAGGAGTCATAATGAGTGGAGGGGAGTGATGTATGTGGTGTCGGGAAGTGGGACCATGCAACCAAAATTGGGTTTTCCCATGTAGTGGCACACCTAAAGCTAGTAGCCAATAAAGGAGATCCCATGAGACTAAGATACAAGGTTAACCACCAAATTGGACAAGGGGACAAGAGTACAAACCAAGCCCATTCTTTCCGTCAAATCCTCCCATAATACATGCCCAGAATTGTCCATGATAAGTAAGAAAAAATACCCAACTACATAATGAAAGCCATACCTTCAGGGTTTGAAGGCCCACCTTCAAACATAAGATCATAACAGATGGGCGAGGAATCATAATGGTTGGCTTAGGTGGTAGAGATGGTGGCACATCGAGCTATCTGGTGGCTGCAAGGGGCTGCTGGTTGAGGACCATCTAGGAAAATCCTATGGGTGTCACCCACGGGTGGTGGGTAACATGTCCTCCTCAGGACCATTTCCTAATCCATTGTCACAATACTTGACACGAGGAAATGTTGGTTCGCCAAAGCATTCTTATACCAGATCAATGTACCTGACTTATGGTTGTTAGTCTTGGTCATAGTACATGACACATGGAGAATAAGGTGTCCATCCTCACTACCTCTCAATCTAGGAGGAGATATCCACAAGCCCAAGCTTGTCTCGGAAGTATTCATACTTCTCTTACATCAACTACCCGTTCATCCATGGAAATTTGTTGTAGCTTCTCGACTCCTATCTGCACCATATTCTTGAATCATAAAGTGCTTTGACCTTCCATGAAAAAGTAGGTTCTTTGACAATCTTTGTAGGATATTACAATCGAATCCAGCATGTTGTCAAATAGTCCATCAAACATTTTATGGAGCCAAACTGCTTCACAACTAATTGTACAAACTGCCATATCTTCTACCTCCGCAATGCAACCGAATCATGCTTCATGCTCTTCCAATAAATGATACCAGATCTCCACCATCAGTAGTATCTCTACTCAACATCAACACTGCCAATCCAATCGATGTATCCTCAAGTCCTAGGTTGTAGTGTAAGATCCTTCATGTCAAATTTTTCTTCCAAGTCCCTCTGTAATCAATATTTTTTCTTGTGATTCATGTGTCCTTCTTTCCCAAAATACGAGGTCTTCTAAAAGCATACATCTTAGTTTTGATGATCTTAGGAGACATTTCGTGCAAGAGAACTTTGAAATGGACATAAATATATGCCTAGCTTTTGAAATATGATAGCAAAATACCTAAAGGAAGACCTAATTAGGTACTTGACCAAGCTCCTTCTTGACCAGGGACTTGTTTCTAGTAGCTCTTTAGGTGGAGATCATGGGACCAATAGTTGTTTGTAGGAATCCCTCCTTTGGATGTTATGAATTTCTTCTTTGTTATGGAGTCTATATTTCTCGGGACTTTTTCGTAGGGCACAAACCATCCATCACTTTCATTCATGAATCTTGTCAGTCATGTCATCCTTCTTTTCATCGGAAAGTGATTCATTAGCCCATATCTGGCCTTCCTTCATGACTTGCTACCTTCTTCATGTCATGTTTCATTCAGGATCTTTCATCCTACCACATGAGCATCAGTTGTAGATGACATCTACAACACTTCCCTTGGCAACCCTGCATTAGCCCATCCATATATCGTTCAAAAATAGAAAATGAACATTAAATCAAGATTACCTTTGTGATGGTCTTTCATCATGACATCTCCTTGTTTGCATTAACATCCTGTATATATATATATATATATTGACACATCTTCAAAAAGATATACAATGTCAAGGGTCTCTTTCTTTTTCAAACTTTATCAAGATCTTCATATCTTTCCTATGGAGATATCATAGTCAAATCTTTTGTCCTTGGATGTTGATTGCCTTCTCCATAGTTGCATTTTTCGTGATCTCTTCCTTTCTTTATTCACACATTTCTTCCTAAGAACTTCAATCATAGTTCCTTCAACTTTGTCAGCCACCTCATATTTCATATGAGGACATATTTTGTTGATTTCATCTAGTCAATGTGTGAATCATGCCTTCATGCATCTTTCCAAAGGAGGAGATCCTTTCTTTTGGTCATGCTCTTGAGGTAGAGCATTCTTCCATGTTATGTGCAACTATATGACATGACTTAATTTTATCAAATACAAGCATACATACCTCATTTGCTTCCTTTAGGTCATCTAGACTTCCTTCAGTAGCTTCCTTGATTTAAAGGGCTTCAATCACCTTGATATGCTTTGCTTATTATGACATCATACCATTATTCCATGAATCCCATATAAGGTGGAATTCTCAGTGAGACACTTCTTTCAATAGGTGAACCTTCCAATGAAGTTTCCAACGAAGGATCTTGATCATCCTTATCCAGCAAATGCTCCTCTTGAACGATGTAGAATGAGCTTTATACTAGATGACTTCCTTTTTCTCATAAGTACTACCTATGCTTCTAATGAGGTTACCAAGAGCTACATCCTTCTATAGGTGATTACCATAGATTTCTATTTCAGTCATCTTTCATGCTTCTCTATGATGATGTCACAAGCTCTTGCTTTCAATCATATGCTTCAATGATGCCATGATGCATCCTATCATGTTTCTTAGTGATTCCTATCATGGTAGCCATACAACAAAAATCTTGAAAATAGAAACTTGAAAAGAACTAGGTGAGGAAGACTATCTCAATCATAGTAGAGCTATTTTAATTCCTCCTTCTTGGATTTCTTCTTTTCAGCTTCCTCCACTTCTTCAGTGATATGGGCTTCTTCTCTTCCTCTTTGTTGTTGTCCTTCTTGAGTTTAGGACAATCTCTCTTGTAGTGCCCATATTCTTGACATCCATATCATTGAAATTTTGCCATGTTCTTCTTTCTTTTTTGAGGACCAAATTTCCCAAACTTCCCCTTTTCTTTTTGCCATAACAACATATTCTTGAATTTGCTTATTTGATCCTACATCAGATTGCTTCAACCTAGTTTCTTCAATTTTGCATAATGACCATAGATCTTTGAATGGAGTAGCTTCTTTCTTTCCATAAATGTTTGATGTAAAGTTACCCCATTCCTTTGGTAGTGAATTTAGTACTATAGTAGTCATCTCCTTGTTAGACATCATTTCTCCTAGATCTTGTAGTTGGTCCCTTGTTTTTGACACCCTCATAAAGAATGAGGCTATTTCTTCTTCTTTTGATATCTTCATCTTGTAGAGTTCTTGTCTTAATTAGATTACTTATCCTGCATTGCTTACGGAGAACAATTCTACAAGTTTATCATATATTTCTTTTGATGTTTCTGGTTTAGATACATAGGGAATGAGGGGATTCTTGATGGATTCTATGAGAATCCTTTGAACCCTTACTTACCCTTTCATATACCTTGCAAGTGCTTGAGCATCTTCCTTTGGAGGTTTGGTGATTGAGCCTTTAACATGTTCGATGACCTCATTTTCTATGAGGTTCAGATTTGATCTTTTCTTCCATGCAAGAAAGTTTGAAGCCCCAACCAGTTTGTTGCTTTCTTTTCAAAAAGACATTTTGACAAATTCAGATGTAGACATAAATATACTTGTGAAGATGCTTCTTCAACCTGCTGCCTTCTTGAATTTGATGATGATATAGATAATAGAAAACTTCTTCTTGACGAAGACGATTTTCTTCAAAAGTGATCCTTGACTCCAAAGAGAGGGAGATCACCTTGAATCCTTTGATGATGCCAACAACTCCTTTCTTCTTGCTTTCCTTGGATGAGTATACTCCAAGATTGCCTTTGATTTGACAATTTCTTCAATTTGAGTGGAGTTGGGGTCTTTTGAGGTCATCTTCCTTGTGATGATGATTTGAGCGAGGATCCCAAGAATGCTTTAAATTTCGATTTCTTTGATCGATGATGACGTAGTCCTTGTCTTCAAAATGCCTTGGAGATGAGAGGGTCATCTTAGCTCTGAAGCCATGTTGAGAAATCTAGGACAAAAATATGAGATGATTTCTCTAGCAATGATAACTGCTTGTGAAGACCTTTTACTTTTCTTAATTATGTTTTTCTTTACTTGATTATTATTATGTGTTCTTCTTCATCAACCATCTACCAAACCATAAAAAACAATGAGACAAAGGACATAAGATATAAGCTATCCACTAGGGCCAAAACCTCTCCAAGCTTGAGAGGAAAAGCCACCGAATTCTTTTTCTTATAGAATTGTCAGTTGATGAATTCCAAGACCAAGACCCTTGATTAACAACCCCTCCAAGACTAAGTCAACCCTTACTTGTAGAGGCTGCAACTTCTCCTTCTTTCTTCACCCTTGATCTTGCAACTCAAGTCTGAAGTTCTCGGCCTCTATCTCTGCAATTTTCGGCTACTTGTAGATGACTGCAATTTCCAATGTGTGACCGAATTAGGGCTACTTAAGCCCTCCTTCTCCTTTGCTTGATTAGGGTTGGCTTCTTTATGAATTCGACCTTCAATATGGATCTCTTTCTTGCCTTGATTCGACCCTCCTTTGATGACCTTAATTTGGTCTTATTGTAGAGATACAAACCTTGATCTTCTTGCACTTGTGAACAAAAAGTTGCCCAAAACAAATCTGCAATTGCTTCACTCTCTCTTCCACCTTGATCTTCTCTTCTTCGCTTGAATGAGAGGCTTCTTCTTCGTCCTTGTACTTGAACTACTTGTGTGTGAGATGGTGTATCTTGAATGAGGCCGAGTATCCTATACGTAGATTTATTCCTCATGCTTGTAGGCCGACTTGACTTGATCCTAGGCCTTCATGTTAACTTGGAGTAGGCTTATTGTTTCGTTTGAAGGCCGACTTGCTAGAAGTGCTTGGACTTGGTCTTGTAGGGTCTTTTGACTCTTACAATGACTTAAATACATATGTAACATGCCCAAGAAGGGTCTCTTATACATGACAAAGACTCAATTGACTTTATGACTTAATGACCAATCCTAATAGCTCACAATGGGAGCTTCATCTATAAAAATAAAATTCCTTAAGCATGAAAACCATGTCTCAAGCATAAAATAATTTTATTTTTCTTCTTTACATTAATTACATAAAATCATGATTACACATGTAATTATGAAGACCGAACCTAGTTACATATTTCAACAATGTTAAAATTGGCAACTAGGGCCAAACTCCACATGGGTCATCTTATTTATGATAACTAATATTTTTCTTGGATTCCTCTCTCTGAGAGGTGTAGGATTGATCTAGAGATCATCTGATTTTGACATGTACAAATGAAGTTATGAATTTATTTTGATTATGGACAAATTATGGATAAATTGTCAAGGTCGGCCAACAAACTTATGTAGGCTCAGAAGCCCAACAGTCACGTCTATTCATCCTCAACGTTTGCTATAAATACATGATGCCTTAGCCTCATTTGGACACACTCAACTTCACACTTCTCTCTTTCTCTCCTCTTTGATTTGGTACGGATTTCTGGGCCTCTCTCTCTCCACACATCCGAAATTTCAGGAGAGCAAAATTTTAGGAGGCCGAAATTTCAAGACAGTTTGACCAAGTGTTGACTAGCATGTGTTGACCTCCTTTGACTGCGTTTTCGTGAGGGTTATCTCTGTTTGGGCAGGCCGCATTTTTGGGCACAAAAATCGAGGCTAAATGTTGATTGTTGACCATCGTTTGTTGCAGCTAGGGCTGACCGCATGTGGGTTGTTTGACTAGACTTTGACTGGGCTGAATTTCACTATTTTGAGGATTGTTTTATCTTGTTGTTTGGAGGCTGAAGTTGACTGATTTGCTGAGGGTCAAATCTGCCGTGTTGACCAGCATTGACTTTTCTGGTTAGGGCTCTTTTGCTGCTGTTATAAATGATCAGATTTGATCAAAGGGTTTCCCCACATTGGGGTTTGTCCCTGGCTGGTGCCACATCTTGTGTCCTTTTGTCTTGGCTTGTCTTCTACTGTTTATGTTTATGTTCTATCTGCATTTTACTATCATGTTGATGTGATTGCTAAATTGGATATTGATATTGGGCTAATAAAGAAATTGAAGTAAAATTGCTCTAAAGCATAGAACATATCATTGTTGCCTAAAATTAACATGGTATCAGAGGTGAGGTGAAGAAAAAGCCCAAGTAAGAGTGAAAGAGCAATCACCAAAGCCAGTTGAACAAGGACAAAAGGTTCAATGGGTTCCTCATCCTACTTTTCGGCTAAATACAAGCTTCATGATAAATCTGACTATCATGGATGGAAGATGTCTCTTGATTTGACCTTGGAAGAAAAAGAAGTGATGGACTATGTGCAGGGTAAAATCCCTGAACCTCCTTCAAATGCACTGGCTGCTGCGAAGACTAAGTACAATAGGGCTGACGTCAAAGCAAAGAAGCTTATCAGGGATTCCATTGACAAGCATCTGGTGGCCTACATCTCCGAATTGAAGACCTCCAAGGAGATCTATAACAGATTGGTCGGCATGTTCAAGGTTAGTAATGCTAATCAAATTCTATTTCTCAAGAATAAGTTCAAGGATATTAAGAAGGGCAAGGACGAGGATATCCAATCCTATTTCTTGATGATTACTGAGATCAAGAATGATCTACTCTTGATTGGAGAAGTCATTCCTGACAAGGAACTTACTCTTACCACCCTTGGAGGACTTCCACCTGAGTGGTATGTATTTAGAACCACTATACTCAACAATGATCGAATTCCAGGGTTTGAAGAATTGATGTCGTGATGCATTCAAGAAGAAACTAGAATGGTGGAGCAAGAAATGCCTTCGAATAGATGCAACCCCACTGCATTCTCCACTCATGCCGAGAGGAAGAACAATGCAGGTTCAAAGAAGCAAAGTTCAGGAAGACCAGGATTTAAAAATGGAAGGAAAGGAAGATGCTTTGTTTGTAATAAGTTTGGCCACTATGCAAGGGAGTGTCCAAATAGAAGGGACACATCGCATGATGATGATCACAATCATTCCAGGGGAAACTTCAACAACAACAATCAAAGAAATGGCAAGTCAAATGGAAAAGGAAAAAGGAATGTGGGACATCAAGGAAATGGTCGACCATCCAAGAAATCAAGGAACACCAGGTACGAAGAATCAAATGTTGTTAACAATAAGCAAAAAGAGTACTATCTTATATCAGCCCTCTCCACTCCCTCTCCTCCGGACACTTTGGGAAATTGGTTGATTGATAGTGGTGCCTCAAGGCACTTCACTGGATACAAGGAAGCCCTCTCTAATCTGATAGAAAAGGAAACAAACCTGGAGATCATCCTTGGAGGCGATGCCACCTATCCCGTGAAGGGAGTAGGGAATGTTACCCTTCAATTGAATCAAGGTAACACTATTCATATGCAAGAAGTACTATATGTACCCAATCTCAAGAAGAACGTGGTGTCCATTTCAGCAATGGAAGATAAAGGATTCAAGGTGGTTTTTATCGATGGAAAGGTATGTGTTTGGAAAAGAAATTTCGAGGATGCTTTTACTCTTGGGTTCAGGGTTGACAATTTGTATCAAGTTGGAGGAAGTCCATTGGGAACCATGTCTTGCGACACATCTCTACAATCTGAACTATGGCACCAGAGGTTCTCTCATCTTCATTATAAGGCCTACTTGATGTGAGACAGATGGTGATAGGTATGCCTGAGTTAGAATCCAATGAATTCCAAGATCATTGCAGAGAAGATGGCATTAAGAGGGAGACTACAACACCATACACTTCTTAGCAGAATGATGTGGCTGAAAGGAAGAATTGCTCCATTTTAGAAGAAGTTCGTGCCATGCTTCATGATCAAGGCCTTCCGAAGTTCCTATGGGTTGAAGTTGCAAATACTGCCGTGTATGTTCAAAACCGATGCCCTCATCAAGCATTGGACTCCAAGACTTCAGAAGAAATGTTCACTGGTAAGAAACTTGATGTCTCTGATTTTAGAATTTTTGGAAGTCCCATATATTTTCATGTGCCGAAAGAGAAAAGAAGCAAATTGGGTGCATCTGGGAAGAAATGAATCTTTGTGGGCTATAGTGAAAATTCTAAGGGATATAGAATTTATGTGGCTGGTCGAAAGGATGTTGAGATAAGTCATGATGTCACCTTCGACGAAGATATGGCCCTCAAGAAGATCAACAACCTTCCTATCCTAAGGAAGGACAAAGAAGTTGACACTGGAAATCATGGTGCAAAAGAAGATGAAACGATGCCTGATGTTGATAAACCTATGGATCCTATTGATCCTCCTCATGAGCCCTCCTTCTCCAAAAGGAGACCCTCATGGCTTAGGGAGACTCTTGAAGATGCCGAGAGACACATTGCACCAAGGGGGACTTTCCGTGAAAGCAAGAAGTCGAACAGGTATCAAGGATTTTTGACCGCCATGAGCACTATCATTCAAAATGAGCCTTCATCATTTGTAGAAGTCGTGAAGCATCAAGTATGGAAGGATGCTATGAATGAAGAATACAAGTCTATTATGAAGAATGATGTTTGGGATGTGGTCCCTAGACCCCAGGACAAATCGGTTGTCACCTCTAAGTGGTTCTACAAAATCAAGCATGGAGTTGATGGAAATGCATAAAAGTTCAAGGCTCACTTTGTTGCTCGAGGCTTCTCTCAAAAGGAAGGTGTAGATTACGATGAGATATTTGCACCTGTTGCCTGATACACCACCATCTGCTCAATCATAGCCCTTGCTGCCTCGCAATTATGGAACCTACACTGATGGATGTCAAGATCGCTTTCTTGCATGGTTCAATCAAAGAGGAAATCTATGTGGAACAACCCGAGGGGTTTGAGGTTCATGATCGGGAATCTCATGTATGCAAGTTGAAGAAAGCTCTCTATGGATTGAAGCAAGCACCTTGGGCTTGGTATGAGAGGATCGATAGCTATCTAATGAAGCTGGGATTCACTAGAAGTGAAGTCGATCTGAACCTTTACTTTAAGGTTGAAAATCATAAACCTCTCATTCTGGTACTTTATGTGGACGACCTCTTTCTGACAGGTGCAGACCCTCTCATTCACAAATGTAAGAGGGAGTTGGCTTCTGAATTTGAGATAAAGGGCCTAGGGTCGATCCACTATTTCCTAGGGTTGAAGGTCTGGCAAAAGCCAGGTGAAATTTTCCTCTCTCAAGGAAAATACGTTGTGAAGATATTGGAAAGATTTGGGATGGTAGACTGCAAGCCTGCGACTACTTCGATGGAACTTAACTTTAAGAAGGTATGTGGTAGTGCTGCTGGACCTGAATTGGGAAATGTTTTTGAGTATCGTCAACTCATAGGAGCACTGTTGTTCTTGGTGAACTCTTGTCCAGACATATGTTTTGCAGTTAACACATTGAGCCAATATATGGTTGAGCCTCATCATATACATTGGATTGGTGCCAAGAATCTTTTGAGATATCTTTAGGTTACAATCACTCATGGACTGAGATACGTTGCCGGAAATGTGAGGTTGCATGGTTATTCTGATGCTGATTGCGCTAGCAGTGTGGTGGATCACAAGAGTACTTCTAGATGTTGTTTTTCTTTGGGTTCTGCTTCGATATCCTAGATGCGCAGGAAGCAGAAATTGGTTGCCTTGAGCACCGCCGAATCCGAATACATAGCTGCTAGTATGGCCTCCTGTGAAGCTCTTCAGTGAGCTGTTTGGAGATGTGTTGGATACCACCGTGATCCTTTGCGACAACCAGAGTGGGATCCGATTATCAGAGAATCTCGTGTTTCATGATCGCTCCAAGCATATAGATATTAGGTACCACTTTATCCGAGATATGGTACAACAAGGAGTAATAAGGCTCCATCACATTGGGACTAATGAGCAGGTCATTGATATTCTGACAAAGCCCCTAGGGAAGGTCAAGTTCTTGGTCTTCCGAGAACGACTTGGAGTTGTGGAGAGACCCTCTTATGAGGGTCTTGTATGGGATGGACATTGAGCTCTGA
This sequence comes from Pinus taeda, assembly GCA_000404065.3. Taxonomy (NCBI): domain Eukaryota; kingdom Viridiplantae; phylum Streptophyta; class Pinopsida; order Pinales; family Pinaceae; genus Pinus; species Pinus taeda. Next base: position 170,054 of record APFE030997206.1, read on the forward strand.
GAGCTTCGGGGGGCTTGGGGTACTTCTTGGAGCGATGAGCAACCATAGGGTGAGTGGTTCAACCTTCCCCTAGTGGTTTGCTGTGTACAGGATGAGTGGTCCAGCCTTCCCCTGCAATACCTCTTGGCGACATGTAGGCAGGATGAGTGGTTCATCCTTTTCTTGCTGAGACATCCTACCCATGCAGTCTGGGACTCATGGGAAGTACCTCTCATCTGGCCAATGAGTAGGGAAATGAGGATAGGGACCATAGTACTACCGATGGATGCATTGTGTATTACTATACTCCCTATGCTAGGATGATTGATATTGATTTGGGATCAATGGGAACTAACTTTGGGTCAGTAACAGTGGTATGAGACACTCTTTTGATTGGAACTGACTTTGGGCCAGTAAAAGTGGTATGAGACACTCTTTTTTGATTGGGACTGACTTCGGGCTAGTGGAGAATGGTATGATACATTCTCGATCACTTCTTCTTCTTCACAGTTCAGTAGAGCAGTGAATTGATGGCAGAGATAGTACAAATCAGCAAATGGATTAGCAGATGGAGTTCTCCCTAGTTGAGAGGGAGTGTTAAAATTGGAAACTAGCGCCAAACTCCTCATGGGTCATCTTATTTATGACAACTGATATTTTTCTTGGATTCCTCTCTCTGAGAGGTGTAGGATTGATCTAGAGATCATTCGCTTCCGACATGTACAAATGAAGTTATGAATTTATTTTGATTATGAACAAATTGTCAAGGTCGGCCAACAAACTTATGTAGGCTCAAAAGCCCAATAGTTACGTCTATTCATTTTCAACGTTTGCTATAAATACATGATGCCTTAGCCTCATTTGGACACACTCAACTTCACACTTCTTTCTCTCTCCTCATTGATTGGGTACGGATTTTTGGGCCTCTCTCTCTCCACACATCCGAAATTTAAGGAGAGCGAAATTTCAGGAGGCCGACATTTCAGGAGAGTGAAATTTCAGGAGGCAGAAATTTAAGGAGATCGAATTTTAGGATAGTTTGACCAGGCGTTGACTAGCATGCGTTGACCTCCTTTGACTGCATTTTTGTGAGGGCTATCTCTATTTGGGCAAGCTGTATTTCTGGGTACAAAAATCGAGGCTAAATGTTGACTGTTGACCAGCGTTGACTACAACTAGGGTTGATCGCAAGTGGCTTGTTGATTAGACTTTGACTGGGCTGAATTTTACTGTTTTGAGCACTGTTTTATCTTGTTGTTTAGATGCTGAAGTTGACCGATTCGCTGAGGGTCAAATTTGCCCTGTTGACCAACGTTGACTTTTTTGGTTAGGTGTCTTTTGCTGCTGTCATAAATTATCAGATTTGTAAATTGTATTATCTCTCTCTATAGAACTATTGAAGACTAAAAGAAGATTTGATCAAGGGTTACCCCACATTGGGGTTTGTCCCTCATTGGTGCCACATCTTGTGTCCTCTTGTCTTGGCTTGTCTTCTACTATTTATGTTTATGTTCTATTTGCGTTTTACTATCATGTTGATGTGATTGCGAAATTGGATATTGATATTGGGCTAATAAAGAAATTGAGGTAAAATTGCTCTAAAGCATAGAACATACCATTGTTGCCTAAAATTAACAAACAAGCATATCTTCTAAAGGATTCATCATTCAGGTCACAACTTGACTAAAGTTTTTTAGTCTAATTCATAGTCCTTTGTAGCTAGGGTTACCTTAGTCCCGCAACCACCTTAAAAATATTAGTGATGCTTCTATTCCCCACAAGTACTAGCAACGACCCCTTTTATTTGGGAAACTTTTCTACTGTCAAATACCACAACAAGCAACATAGCACATCGGGAAACGATATTGATCACATCGACACTGACTTAGTCTTGATGGCCCACCTATGTGTGCATCTTTACTTTTTACACAAGTGACGTCTTGATTACTTAGATGGTGATGGGGAATCTCATGCAGTTACCATATTCCTCTTCACAGTGTCGTTGGTTCTTCTTCACAACAACTCTTCACTTTTAATTTTCGCAAATGCTTCTCAGAGCTTGAACTCCCAAGTTCTTCATGCTAGTTTGTGGTCTTGACCAGTGTTGCGAACATTGCGCTCAGGATTAAATCGGCGAGGGGAAAAATGGGAAAAAATTGGTAAAAATCGGCAAAACATCGGCAACATTAAAAAATAAATAAAATAAATAAAAAGTCATTTTTTTCAATTTTTTAAGTGTCTAAAGCATCCACGATTTTTTGACTATTTTTATGATTTTTTGGCCATTTTTGGCGATTTTTACAATTTTGTCGCGATTTTTATGATTTTTATCACGATTTTTTGGCGTTTTTTTACGATCTTTTGGTGATTTTTTCAAAATGAAAAAACGCCGATTAAATAGGCCGATTAAATTGCCATGCCGAAAAAATCGCGATTTTCGCAACACTGGTCTTGACTACTCTATCTTGATGGGTAATGGATTCTCTGCAATGGCAGGGAATAAAACTAAAAACTCACATGTCTCCTTTTCCTTAATGACAGTGTTTGACACAGATTTCATAGGCTCTTCATGTGTTACAGGATATCACTTAATCAAATGTATATTCTCATGACTCTGACATAACATCCAATCACAACCCTTGAATGTATTTGAACATGACAACTCTTTATGATAATCCTTTCTTACACAATCAATGCAAAATCATCAGCAATACTCTTCAATTAAAAAAAAAAAAAAAAAAAAAAAAAAAACCCACTTTTAGTTGCCTTCCTTATGTCCAATTGTATGTTGTTATAGTGTTTTAACACCTTATTTGATCACATATGTCCCTCTGCTCCACTTGCTTCCACAACTTCTCTTTACCATGACTTTTTGTAATTAACTCATTGTAATTTCATGGACTTGTCACATGAATATGCATAGGAAAGAGGAGGCTGGAACCATATTGAACTCATCGTCAAGGAGCTTGAGCAATACCACAAAGTTGTATTTGATGTTATAGACAATTGTCAAGTCAATACAAACTTCAACAACTACAGGATTTTCATTATACTCTCTTGATCCCTTTGCATACCTTCGATATAAGCCCTTAAGACAGTTCCAACAAAAAGCTAAACTCTACGTCCAATACTTCAACAAGAGACTTGGACTTGTATGCCTAGAATACTCCTTGTATACTTGATCAACAACTCCAACTTGGTCTAAATCAGATCTTTAAGAAAGATACAAACTTGTCTTCAACTCGGACTAGGCTTCTCTTGGACTATGACTAGGTCTAATACCATGTTGAAATTCATTTGTAAACTAGAATTTCTGAACATGATAATTACTTGTGACTAATATATAAATCTTCTCTTAGCATTTACTTCATTTAGTTATGTCATCAAGTAATTGCACACTAACAATTTAGTTACTCAAATAGAGATCATAGTGTGCACAAGAAACAAGAGTTGAGACAACAAAAATTAGGCCAGAGGCCACGACAAACCCACAAGGGGAAAACCCATCAATCCTTTCCTTATAGAATCTTTGTCATGAAGAGAAATCCAAATCAAACTAACTAGTGACCCAAGTGCCAAGTAAATGCTCCAAACTCTACCATACTTTTGTCAACTAATTTGTTTATACATGCCTATCTTTAGAAGCCACATCAATGAGATAGAAAGCCTCAGAAACTTCGAATAACTTTAGAAACACAATGCCATAAATAGATCAGATATCACATGAGTGAAGTGCTATAGAAAGCGCGGATAGGACAAAAGTACAATGCCATATGTCACATTGAGATAGGTGCCATAGGAAGCTCACATCATTACAGGAAAAGGTGCCACAGGAACTTGCATCATCACAAAGAAAGGTGCCACAAGAAATCACATCATAATAGAGAAAGGTGCCACAGGGACTCGCATCATAATAGAGAAATATAGCCTCAAAATATTCACATGTATGCTTTAGAGAATCTCGCACTTTTGCCTCAGGAATCTTGTCCTCCTTACCTCAGATCAGATCATTGAAGTGTGTCTTTGATGGAGACAAATTGGCCCTATTTATAGTTGTTTGTTCAGGCGAAGGGACATGACTGTTGGGCAAGGCGATTTGGTCTACTGGGACACAAAAAATATACTTTTAAAACTCAATTTTCTTTCTTTTAAATGTCCAAATGGGACATGAAAAAAATAATTTTCTTTTGACAGAAATAATTTTTTTGATCTTTTTACAACATCATACATCATGAAGACCAAACCTAGTTAGAATTTCAAGAATTGTGAATTCTGGAAGGAAGTGCGAATTGTCAGTTGGAGGCTGAGTTTATTTGCAGAGGTTCGATTTGGTCAGTAGAAGTGAAGAGAAATATTTGTTGGAGCTTTGCCAATATACTTCAAGCAATTGTAATAATTTTCAATTACAGGTGAATAATATAAACCCTCATCTGCAAAACTAGTTTTCTCCACATTGGGGTTTTTGTAGGGACATTTGTTCAAAAATCTTGATGTCTATTTTTATGTGTGTGGTTTTCTCAGTTCCCGTGTATTTCAATTGGTGAATATTGCAGTAGTGTTTTCATTCAGTATCTGCAATAAATTATTTTGTGGGACAAATAATCTTTAGAAGGATAGGAGAATAATTACCAGTTACCTATAATAATTTTCTCACCCTCCTTGCTTGCCACTGATGTGCACTTGGGAAAACTCGACCCTCCAACAACTTAGCCTCCTCTAGATAAAATCGATCTCCTTCTAGTAACTCAGTCCTCTCGGATTCCTCCCAATCCACTCGTACCTCTCCTTCTTTGCGCACCTAGTCCATAGAGCCACTCGCACTTAGAGAAAATCACTTTCTCTGAATGATGACTCGCTCACACAACTTGTGCCTTCACCTCCTTGCTAGGATCCCTTTATAATCTTCATTAAGTCCAAATCCCTAACCCCAATCTCCCTTCTAGAACCATCTTGAAGATCAACAATTGAGATTATTTCTAGTCACTTAAATAATTAAATTATTTATCCTTTAGAAAATAACTCAATAGTCCATAATAATTAATTTACTTTAATTATTTTACTATTCCTAAGTTAGACTTAGGAAAGAAGACATAAATCACTTACTCCACCAAGTAAACACCTAGAAGAGGCAAATAATGTCTTTCACATGCTAAGACACCAAGCCTATGC